>CAUYLG010029153.1:0-13849 GCA_963573385.1 Cacajao melanocephalus
CTTCCTGTCTCCATTGTTAAGCACAATTATTGGCATAAAAGAGGTTTTTAATACCCATTTTTAGACTGCATTCTAGCCTGGGCAATAGGACACGAATCCCGTTCTCTCTCCCTCTTTCTCTTCCTCTTTCTTTCTCTCTTATATTCTTTTTTTTTTCTTTCTTTCACTCTTTCTTTCTTCTTTTCTTTTTCTTTCTTTCAAAAAAAAAATAAAGAAAAGAGGAAGTCAAATTATCTCTATTTGCAGACAATATGACTGTATATTTAGAAGACCCCATTGTCTCAGCCCAAAATCTCATTAAGCTCATAATCAACTTTAGCAAAGTCTCAGGATACAAAATCAATGTGCAGAAATCACAAGCATTCCTATGCACCAATAACAGACAGAGAGCCAAATCAAGAGCAAACTCCCATTCACAACTGCTATAAAGAGAATAAAATACCTAGGAATATAACTAACAATGGACTTGAAGGACCTCTTCAAGGAGAACTATAAACCACTGCTCAAGGAAATAACAGAGGACACAAACAGATAGAAAAACATTATTGTGAAAATGGCCATACTGCCCAAAGTAATTTATAGATTCAACACTGTCCCCATCAAGCTACCAGTGATCTTCTTCACAGAACTGGAAAAACCCACCTTAAACTTCATATGGAACCAAAAAAGAGCCTGAATAGCCAAGACAATCCTAAGCATAAAGAACAAAGCTGGAAGCATCACGCTACCAACTTCAAACTATACTACAAGGTTAGAATAATCAAAACAGCACGGTACTGGTGCCAAAACAGAGATATAAACCAATGGAACAAAACAGAGACCTCAAAAGTAATGCCACAGATCTACAACCAACTGATCTTCGACAAACCTGATGGAAACAAGCAATGGGGAAAGGATTCCCTGTTTAATAAATGGTGTTGGGAAAACTGGCTACCCATATGCAGAAAGCTGAAACTGGACCCTTTCCTTACACCTTTTACAAAAATTAACTCCAGATGGCTTAAAGATTTAAACATAAGACCTAACATCATAAAAACCCTAGAAGAAACCCTAGGCAACACCATTTAGGACACAGGCATAGGGATGGACTTCATGACTAAAACACCAAAAGCAATGGCAACAAAAGCCAAAACAGACAAATGGGATCTAATTAAACTTAAGAGCTTCTGCACAACTAAAGAAACTTTCATTAGAGTGAACCAGCAACCAACAGAATGGGAAAAAAGTTTTGCAATCTACCCATCTGACAAAGGGCTAATACCCAGAATCTACAAAAAACTTAAACAAATTTACAAGAAAAAAACAAACAACCCCATCAAAAAGTGGGCAAAGGATATGAACAGATA
This sequence comes from Cacajao melanocephalus, assembly GCA_963573385.1. Lineage (NCBI taxonomy): Eukaryota > Metazoa > Chordata > Mammalia > Primates > Pitheciidae > Cacajao > Cacajao melanocephalus. The sequence continues at coordinate 1,347 of CAUYLG010029153.1, forward strand.
CTTTTCAAAAGAAGATATTTATGTAGCCAACAAACAGATGAAAAAATGCTCATCATCACTGGTCATTAGAGAAATGCAAATCAAAACCACATTGAGATACCATCTCACACCAGTTAGAATGGCAATCATTAAAAAATCTGGAGACAACAGATACTAGAGAAGATGTGGAGAAATAGGAACGCTTTTACACTGTTGGTGGGAGTGTAAATTAGTTGAACCACTGTGGAAGACAGTATGGCCATTCCTCAAGGATCTAGAAATAGAAATACCATTTGACCCAGCAATCCCATTACTGGATATATACCCAAAGGATTATAAATTGTTCTAACATAAAGACATATGCACACGTATGTCCACTGCAGCACTGTTTACAATAGCAAAGACTTGGAACCAACCCAAATGCCCATCAATGATAGACTGGATAAAGAAAACGTGGCACATATACACCATGGAATACCATGCAGCCATAAAAAAGAATGACTTCATGTTCTTTGCAGGGACATGGATAAAGCTGGAAACCATCATTCTCAGCAAACTGACACAAGAACAGAAAACCAAACACCACATGTTCTCACTTATAAGTGGGTGTTGAACAATGAGAACACATGGACACAGGGAAGGGAACATCACACATCCGGGCCTGTTGACGGTGTGGGAGAGCTAGGGGAGGAATAGCAGGGGTGGGGCAACTGGGGAGGGATAACATTAGGAGAAATACCTAATGTAGATGATGAGGGGGATGGGTGCAGTAAACCACTATGGCATGTGTATACCTATATAACAATCCTGCATGATCCACACAGGTACCCCAGAACTCAAAGTATAATTTTTAAAAAAAGATATATATTATAAGCTCTAAGGCACCACCAAATTTTTTTTAAAAAGAGGAGTAAGTAATAAGCCAATAGTGAAAGTGAAATGGAATTATGAAAATAATCTAAAAGAGGGTAGAAAAAAACAAAAAATATGCAAAACAAATAGAAAACAGCCAGCAAGACGATATGCTGTAATTCCACCACATAAATAATTACAATACATACAAATGTTCTATACACACCAATTTAAAAATAAAGAGAGTCAGTTTAGGTGGAGAAAGAAAGGCCTAACTATATAATAATTACAAGAAATTCACTTAATTATAAAAACATACATAGACTGAAAGCCAAAAAAAAAAAAAAAGGAAAAAGTTATAACAGTTATAACATACAAACACTGATCAGAAAGAAGCTGGAGATTTAGATAATATTAGATAGTACACTTAGAATAAAGATTATTATCAGGGATTAAGGTTACATTAAATAATGACAAAGGTTTCAGTTCACCAGCAACATATAATGGCTATAAATATGTATATACCTAACAACAAAAAAAACAAAGTCCTAACACATTTTGATTTCTAAGAATAAATATCATACAGACTGCATTACCTGGTCATAGCACAAGTATATATACATGATCGATATTTAACAGTATTTTGACACTTAAAATGCACTTCTAAATAACTGGTGAGATGGAGTGAATATTAATGGAAATAGTACCAAAAAGAAGGATTTATAATTACAGATCCAACAGAATTTAAATATCCTATGAATATACCATGAATACTTTTAGGCCAATAAATTGTAAAACTTTTAAAATATAATTTTTTTAAAGACAAACTACCACACCTGAACGTACAAAAACCATTAAAAATTGAATTGAGGGTCTAAATGTATTGTCTCCATAGATGGCAAGCTCACGTGGTTAGAGAGGCTAGTTTTACCAAACCTTTAAAAAATTAGCAATCCCTATCTTATATAATATGTTCTAGGGAAAAGATAAAGAGGACATTAAAATGACACCAAAGTTGAACATGAGCAGTATAAGCTAAATATACACCGTATACTACTGATGAGAGTGCAAATTAATGCAATCTCTTTGGAGAAGAATGTTTCCAGCCTTCCACCCAGTGATTCCTCTTCCAGGTATATAGCCTAGAAAAATTCTTTCCTGACAATACTTTTTGCAGCTTTATTTGTAATAGCAAGAAAAGTTTATTAACTACTTAGATCTCATTCAAAAGGATAACAGATGAATGTTATGAAATATGCATATAAAAATTTGAATTAAATGAAATTGAGTTATGTAGCTATCTTTTCCAAAACAAAGTATTTTCAAAATCATAATTCTACACAAAAAACAAGTTGTAGAATGTATAATAATTATATATCTACACATATATAGTAATATGGTATTTATCTAAATTTTGAAACATGCAAAAAACTGCTGTACAATGTTTATGATACATAAGTATATGCCAAAAGTATAAAAATATGTGTGAATGTGAAGCACCAAACTTATGACAATGGTGATCATGACCTCTGGGGAGAGAGAAGAATATTATCAAAAAGAGTAACACAGTGAGTAATGCTTAATCAATTTTGAAATCTGAAGTAAATGTAGTTTATGATTTTATAAATATAGGTGCTCTAAATAGGTCTGCTTATATTATTCTCTATTCTCTGCATATTTGAAATATTTTATAATGGAAAAACAGAAGAAAGGAGTCAAAGAACTAGTTATTTGCAGATGATAGGATTATATAACAAGAGAAAAACAGAACTATCAAAGAGCTCAGTTAGAGACAAAATAAACACCCCAAACTCAATAGCAGTCTTATTTACCTGGTATAACATGTGCATATGTTTGACAGGAGAAAAGCAATCCCATTTTCAGCTACCAAAGTACAAACTTTCCAGGAAGATGGTCCATAAGAACTATGCAGGACCTGGAGTAAGCTACAAAACTTAGCTGAGAAATTTTAGTGACTCTGAAATATTATATACATTCTACATCAATATAATCACATTCTGTGGGACCCTAGGCTTAGACAGGTCAAAGATTTGCCTAGGATGGCTCAGCTTGTTACTGAACAATCAAAGCTAGAACCCAGCCTTGGCAACTTTCTATGATCGAAAAACCAGAAGCTGCATTTAAGTGGCCCACCACTGGCATCTTCGAGGAGCTTTACTGTACTTAAATTTACTCCCACTGCAGTTGAAGACTATTCTCATCTAGAGCCAGGCATGGTGGCTCACGCCTGTAATCCCAGAACTTTGGGAGGCCAAGGTGGGTGGATCCCTTGAGGTTGGGAGTTCGAGATCAGCCTGGCAAGCATGGCGAAACCTCGTCTCTACTAAAAATACAAATATTATCCAGGCATGGTGGCAGGCGCCTGTAATCCCAGGTACTCAGTAGGCTGAGGCAGGAGAATTGCTTGAACCTGGGAGGTGGAGGTTGTAGTGAGCTGAGATCATGCCAATGCACTCCAGCCTGCGAGACAGAATAATACTCCATCTCAAAAAAAAAAAAAAAAAAGAATGTGCTTATTAATGCCCCCTCCCAAAAGGAGCCTTGGCATGTAACGTTTCAGTGTGATGTGTGACAGCAACCTCTGTTCTATTGTGTGTATGCTTTCTTCCTCTCTCTGCTCTTCCTGCCCCCTGCTATCCTACCGCCCTCATTTTAGAGCTAAATTTTGTCAACTTCATTTTCATTCTGAGCTATTCATCGTTGACCTTTACTAAGAACTCAAAAGAACTTTTCTCCCATCCTTCACTGGCAAATCATCTGAGTAAGCAGTTACAGATTCCTACGTGAGTAAGAACACAGCAACAGCTTTGAAGAACCTCCAGGAGTAAGACATCACTTCCTGAGTCACAACCTATCAAAGATGGAAATCGGGCACCTCTCCCTGACATGCAGAAAGATTTAAATAAGATAATGCCCTCCCACTGCTAACTCTGACAGAAGAAAGCCCTACCAAGCAGAAATTTCTTTTCAGGAGGAGAGGCCAAGTTGGTTAGATAATTAGTTGGTGAGTTTATTCTGGGTAGAAAATCTATCCTGTTTTTCACTAACAACAAAGGAAGCCTGGCCTGACATTTTGGCTCTGATTTAAAATATGAACTTACTATTTTGCCTTTTTTGCATTTTCCAAAATCACGCAAGTACAAAAGCTGCAAGCTTTTAGGATCAGAGCCCCCCGATCCCAAAAGAGCCTCTAGAAGCCTGCAAATGATGCTTTGGGAGCAGACCAAAACAAAATTGGCACTTTTGTTTCTTCCTGGGGGCAAAGGGATTGGTTTTACTACAAAATGATACTGAGGTTTCAAAAGAATTTCCTTTGTCAACAACATCGAAGTCTAAAGCCCTGTTTACGCAAAATAATTTTCCACCATGTGTGATACTCAATAAAATAATTTCCATCTAAACTTTAAATTGGCCAAGTATGAAGAAAGTTAAAGGAGGAATACTGGTAAGGATGGGAGAAACAGAACTAGAGAAACCTAAAGAACATGCATTTATCCATGGAGGCGCTCAAAAGAGGGTTGGGGTTTCAAAGATGAGGTGTTCTCCAGCTATGACCAGCAGATAGCAGCATAACTCAAGAAAAGAAGCCAGGCTCCTTGCATTCCTTAGATCACTTTCAAAGGTTCCTAATCAGTCAAGGAGAAAAATACCCAAATTATTCAAACAAGTTGCTGGGGAGAGAGTGAGGGAATTATGAGCTTCAGATAATAGTGGGTGTGTGCTTAGTATCTGTTGGTTAAGAAACATATACCACACAATGAAAGTTACAATGAACTCATTATAACTTTTGAAGAAATTTATATTCTAATCGCACAAAACATCTATGTATGTTTGAAGCATAGAAACATGGTAGAACATGTGTGAAGAATATTTACATCCACTCCCAGACAATCCTTGGCACACCTATGCATTCCCAGACCTTGGGAATAATGTTGACTGCTCTAGTTACCATTATTGCCATTATCACGGTCACTACTGTCAATATTACTCATATCAGAGTGATGTATCACTAAACAATGGGGACTTGAAATGAGGTCTCCTTAAAAGAATTCATCTCTGCAAGGAATGGTGTCATCCTGTAGGTGGCATCTAGTCATCAATAATGTCCCTCAGAGGTCCTGAATCCATAGATTCATTACCCGTCATCCACAAGATTCACCATCCACCCATCATCTGCAAGATTCACCATGCACCCATCTCCACGAGATTCACCATCCACCCATCATCCACAAAATTAACCATCCGCCCATCATCCGTGAGATTCACCATCCACCCATCATCCACGGGATTCACCGTCCACCCATCACCCGTGAGATTCACCATCCACCCATCACCCACGAGATTCACCGTCCACCCATCACCCGCGAGATTCACCGTCCGCCCATCACCCGCGAGATTCACCGTCCGCCCATCACCCGCGAGGTTCACCGTCCGCCCATCACCCGCGAGGTTCACCGTCCGCCCATCATCCGCGAGGTTCACCGTCCGCCCAACATCCGCGAGATTCATCGTCCGCCCATCATTCACCAGATTCACCGTCCACCCATCATCTATAAAATTAACCATCCGCCCATCATCTACGAGATTCACCATCCACCCATCATCCATGAGATTCACCATCCACCCATCATCCATGAGATTCACCATCCACCCATCATCCACGAGATTCACCGTCCACCCATCATCCACGAGATTCAACGTCCACCCATCATCCACGAGATTCACCGTCCACACATCATCCACGAGATTCACCGTCCACACATCATCCATAAAATTCACCATCCACCCATCATCCATGAGATTCACCAACCAACCACCATCCACGAGATTCACCGTCCACCCATCACCCGGAAGATTCACTGTCCACCCATCATCCACAAGATTCAATACTGCTTTCTTCATTCCCTGTTTCCTCCTCACTCTCACCCAGCAATTTGCTGAAAGCCTGGAGAAGCTGAGCAAAGTTAAAAGGACAGAGTGGATCAAAATCTCCACCTTCTGCCTAGCTGTCAGAACTGTAAAACCTGCTTGTTACAAAACACAAGGACTCTATGTTGGGTTGACTTAAATGTAGAAAGTATCACATAAAACAGCACCTCTGTAGGAATGAAGAGTTTCCCAATGAGAAAATATTTGTACTTGTCAAGAGTACAAGATCTGGAGTCCAAATGCCTGGTTTGGGAGATAGATATTTCTGTGTATATTAGCTGTGTGATCTTAAGCAAGATATTAACCTCTCTAAGCTTCTGTTTCCCCACTTGAAAAAGAGAAAGCATATTTCTTGTTCCCTGGAGTTTTGTGAGATAATCTATGTAAGGCAGCAAAGCTCATTAATGTTGACTGCTATAGTGACCATCATTGCCATCATTATCATTGTCACTACTACCATTAGTATTACTCACATCAAAATAATGTATCACTAAACATAGGGAACTCCAGAAATGAGGTCTCCTTTAGGGAATTCATCTCTGCAGGGAATTGTGTCATCCTGTGGGTGGCATCTAGTCACCCATAATGTCCCTTAGTTTTCAATATTTCCAAAGTATCCTAATAAAGCAAGGGTGGCATTTCTTCCTTGGCAATGTCAACACAAGACCTTCTGACATACTAAAGACAATGAAACATCTTGGGGGAATTGCCTTCCACCACCACGAGCATTGGAGCCGCCATCCCTGGAGTGTTCACTCTGGGCAGAGGATAATGACTCTGAGATGTCTCTGCAGGAGATGTATGGATGCATGGGTATGTGAGTATGTAGATATCTGCACCTGGGCTTTGGCATTTTAAAAAATCTGAAAATCTGAACCCATGTCAATGATACTTGGTCCTAAACCTTCCTTCCCAAAGGCCTCATATTGGTAGAAATAATTTTCTCCTTTTTATTGCACACTTTCTCCCCTTAAATAACAGGGAATCCTTTGCTAAAGTCTAGCCTGTAAGAACAATATAGAATAAACTGAATGAGGTATCCTTCCTGGACTTCAACCAGTCATTCCTTTCCTAAAGGGGCCAGGAGTCACTAGGAGCAGGGACTTACTGAGACGCCAGATGTACATGTGGGTGCAGAGACGGGGAGATAGAACATTCACCGGAGGTGAGAATTCGTGGTGTTAATCCCATATTGCAGTGGTAACTATGGGGCAGTTAATGCCAGTGACACTGAGCGATCTGGGCCATGGTATTTCAGGTGCTGCTGCATAGCCCATGGTCACCCCTTACTTACCAGTCACAACCTGATGAGCCTGCTAAGTACAATTCAAGAAGGGAAACAGTAGAGGGGCAAATGCTCAGTTTAGTGAGTAACGTAGCATTGGATACATGTGGTTAAGGTCCTGCCCTGATCCATCTGGAGGGTTTCAGAGGACAGTTTCAAAGAGGCATTCCTAAAGCACAACAGGCTGGATGGCCCATCTCATCAGTCTCAAGACTAGGAGGAGGAGAAGTAACATGGACTGAGGAAGCAGCCTCACAAAGGTGTGAACAGGACTTCTCTAATCCTCTGCTGATTTTTTTTTCCTTTAAAAAACACCCCTGGCTGACCATGGACCATACTGATGAACTCTCCAAAGTAACATTAGGTGAAAGAATAATCACAGGGCTCTGTTAGTCCTGGCATGGAAAAGCTTCTAGGGTCAAAGTAAAAGCTCAGCACTCAGGCTTTGGACTAGTTCAGGAGTCTTAGCAGTAAGAACCTGACGCCCTTTCTCTGGGCAGGCACTCTTTATGGGTCATCACTTTCTGCTAATTTCCGTTAAAGGTTCAAGTTCTTGGAAAAATGTCCCAACTGACAGTCCTCAGTCAAATGTCTCCATCCTTGCATGAAATAGCTCTTGCCAGGAGATGAGAGTGTCAGGGAGTTGGGGGGGGGGGGGGGGGGAGGTGTCCGCACAAAACAGACGCACCCACCAGGGGAGCCATGGAGTCTCTGGCAGCTGTGACAAGTTGTGATGACACCAGCCTTGGCACTCATTCCCAGCCTTATTTGATTCTTGTCTTCCCTCTGGCTCCCTCCCAAGAACAGTCCCCACAACCATCGCCCTGATGGGGCGGAAGCCGGTGCTCACTCACTTACTTATCATTCACAAGTTTCCCATGTTGGTGGATCTGATTTTCCATCGTAAAGTTGATTGTGGCACCGTACACATGCTCACCGAAAAACACCTTCATTTTAGACTTGTATTCTTCATCTTGAAAATAGCGTATCATATCAGGAAACCAAACTGTCAGTCCATAGTAACTGGAGTGGAGAAGGCAGGAGGTTGGAACAACGACAGGATTAATTATTTCATGATCAGGGTCTACATTCTTGGTGTGATGTAGATCAAACTCATTCAAAATACATTAATTTGGTTCATTATTAGAAAATCTGATAATATAAATCCTCATATTAATAGATACAAGGGGGAAAATTATGACCACCTCCATAAATGCTGAAAAGGCATTTGATTTAAAAGAATTTTTTTTCCTGATAAAAACACCAATAGATTAGGGACTGATGGACACCTCCTTAACACGTAAAATAATCCAGGTCTCAGCCAGAATCTTAATGAATAGGGAAACAATAAAGACATCCCCACTGGCCTGGCACAGTGGGTTAGGCCTATAACCCCAGCACTTTGGAAGGCTGAGGCAGGCACATCAGTTGAGGTCAGGAGTTCAAGACTGGCCTGGCCAACATGGTGAAACACCATCTCTACTAAAAATACAAAAATTAGCCAGGCGTGGTGCACACCCATAGTCCCAGTGACAGGGGAGGCTGAGGCAAGAGAATCGCTTGAACCGGGGAGGTGAAGGTGAGCCAAGATTGTGCCACTGCACTCCAGCCTGGGTGACAGAGCAAAAGTCCATCTCAATAACAACAAGAAAATGTCTTCTTTGCAGAAGCCACTAATGTTGGTTGTCTGTTACTTGCAACCAAAGCATCCTATCTGATGCAAATCCTCAGTCAGAACTAACTGTAATCCTCAATGTGTAAAGGAGGCAACTGAGGCAAAGGGAATTACGGTACTCAAGTAAGACAGAACTTACCTTAACGCCATGGCAAACCAGACCACAGCCAGAATCAGGGTGTTCATTCTGTAGGGCCCCATTACACAGTACAGGGCATTATCCCAGACCTATAACCCATACCAGAGAAGGACTGTTAAACAAAGGAATCTGTGACTTCGTTTCTCTCACAATCAAAGAGCTCATTACCCAGATATTCTAACAGGTTGCCTAGGAACCCATGATAAAAATGTGTATTTTCTTATCCAAGAGAATGTGTACCCTTCTGTCTCCTAGAGGCAGCAAATCTGTCCAAATAACAAGGAAAGGTTCTTCTCTTCTTACTGGCTGGGCTCATACTCTAACAGTCCAACAGGATTTTCCCCAGGAACACAACATTCCATGAATGTGATTGAAAGCACACTGAGTTAGGACTGCAAGACACTGAGTCATCTTCACTACTGAGTTCTATACCCTGCCTGTGGGCAGGGGTGATTTTGCAAATACTTATTGACCATACACCGTGAAGACCATCCAGTCTCAACAGACTCTGGCTGGCCAGCTGCCTCAGCACTCAACAGCTGACTGGCCCCCTACTTGCAGGACACAGTGCTCCAGAGAAATGGCATTGCCCATTTAGAAAAATGTTTCTTGTAAATAATAAAAAAAAAAAGCCTCGAGGGGTTGTTTATTTCACTCACGTTTTCCTCACTGTGGATTATTTTTAAATTTGCTAGAGAAAAGAATGTTTGCTCAGACTACACATTTTACCTACATTCAAAATCCCTGCCTTGGGAAGGAAGAACAAAGAAAAGAAACTAAGATTTAGAGAGTTTTCAGCTCCAGAGCACACAGCAAGTTAGAGGCAGACGGGGGCTGGAACCCAAACACCATCCTCCAGGGTTGCCTCCTCTCCAACGCGCTGCCGTAGGTTGGTGGGGGTGTTCAAGATCTGCATTGTTCATCCACTTAGGTTAGAGACTCCCACACAGCCACCTTCTCCTCCTAAGTTCCCAATCATACCTGCTTGAAAATGGTCTTGAATCTGACCAGCCAACGCTGGTACCAAGTTCCCGTTGAACTCTGTATCTCAATGAATTCGTCCGTTTGCTTGGGAGTTTTGATGTTGGAAACCTGAAAAGTAAAAATAGGATATAGAGAATCTGAACCCCACTTTGTATCAGAGTTTTCAATGTGTAGTTTAATGTAACTATTTAAACTGATTTAGGGCTAGAGGAGTCTGATTTCTCCAAGAGCGTACTCAAAATAAAATCAAAAACTGTTTCCATCACCTCCTCCAATAAACCTTTCATCTAGGGATAAAGATGAGTCATAAGAGTGTCTCCATCTCTTTCTCCAGCCAAAGGACTGAAGATATGAGGAGACAACAGAAGAGAAATACAGATGAGACTGGATACTCTGCTGAGAGAAAGCGGTCCCTGGAAGTGGACCGCAGACTCATCATCTCCTGAGCACTAGGTCTAAGACAGCTTGGCTATACTTTTTCAAACCCTAAAAACAGTAGTTCTTAAACTTTTGGGAGGGCCAGGCATCCATTGGAGAATGTGCTAAAGGCATAGGCTGTCTTTCCTTAAATGTCAAGGAGGATGTAAGCACACCGTGAGCCTCCTGGACTCATCTTGCCTCTCACAGTTATGCAGCCTTTGCAAATGATCTGCCTGAGGTCAGACAGGGAAACTTCACACCTAACACAGCAGGCTCTGCAGTAGAACTCTTGGCTGGAGCTGGGCTTCAGGCTATTCAGTAGCTTCATGGATGTTACAAACCCCAGCTATAGACAAAGGAGGCTAGAGGGGAAGTGAGCACCGACTCAGTAAGTACCTTAAAAACCACACCCCAGCACCTTAAGATACCCACTATACTGTCCATTTTTCCATTCTTTGCTCCTTGGGGAAAATAACAGTCTCTTCCTTTGGGATTAGGGAGTGGGTGTGTTGACGACTTCAAGCACAATTACTCACTCTAATTTACGATTCATTAGAACAATTGTCTATGATTCCGTCTAAATTAGCTTGTGTTACCCTAACCCTGCAGATGGTAGGTTCTCTACCCAATGCTTCAACTCCTTCTCCTTCCAAAGGTTTCACTGTGAGCTTGTGAGATGACCAATGGGGCCAGTAAAACCTAGGGCTCACAGCATGAGCCCTAAGCTCTCCCTCCAGGCCACTGAATACATCTATGAGCACATCTGCTAATGGGAAGCGCACAACAGCAAAACAGGTAACGCCATCAAGCTGGCCGGGTACCCGCCCCTGACCGCCAACCACAGCCCGGCTCTCTGAGGTCAGTTACCACTTTCTGGTTGTCTCTCTCTTTTCATTTCTTTTTCTGGCCATCCAGTCATTTACTTCTACATCATTAATATAATCATCAGGTCCATATAAAACACTGAGCCCATAATAACCTTTTTAAGTCCCTTTTTCTATTGGGCTAAAACTGAAAGCAGAAGTTATGCCTTGAAACCTAGTAACTGGCACACATGCTGGGATAAGATGCAACGCCAACATCTTATAACCCTCCACACATTGATTTCTGCCCGAATGCCCTTCCTCCAGGTATACTCCCACCCCTAAAATGAGGAACTCTGATCCTGCTGTGAAAGGCAGAGCTTTTGTGTCTGAAAATTGACGTTTCTATTGATTTCCTAGCTAAGATCTCATTCTTCAGCATTAGACGGCTATGTCTGTTAAAATAACTAAATGGGAGGCCACTTAACTGAAGTGGCTTTAATGCCCTGGGTTCCCACATCATCAAGCACAAACCTAAGTCAGAATTTTAAATAAAATAAAACAAGCTCAGCCAATCCCAGTTGGCTGAGTGGGCACTGGCTATATTATCTTGAACCTCCCACTGGAATAATCCAAATGAGGCAATCGCTCAAACTCTAACCTAGCAAATGCTTTCTCTGCTCTGACTCTATGTTCTACCTATGAAAGCCTCTCCCTCAGGCTCCGTCGCCAAAGCCCTGACCCACCTCCACTGTGAGCCACCCAACAGATGAATCACTGTCTCCGTAAATAAACTCTCTGAGATTTTAATGTGCCAGAGTTTATCTTTGAACGCAATAGAATGTGTTGTAAGGAGAGAATGTGGGATCACTTCTCTAAAACGGGGCTCCCAGTGCAGTAAGCCCATTTGGTTGGTGTAGAAGGGGTCTTTCCAGAATCAGCAGTTAGGAAAGGCCTGGCTGAGCCCCACCACATGGAAGCTACTGTACAAGGCACCCGAGAGTAAGATGCGAGCTGGGAGGAGCTGATGGTGTGCTTGTGACGGGCAGAACATGGTGGGGAGGAATTCTCTATCAGGACTCCTCCTGGGACAGTCTGTGTGCGTTTGAAATAAATCTGTTAATAAATGCTCAAGGCATGGGGAAATCCCAGAAAGACACTCTCAGATTTAAAATGCTAGTTGTAAGGCCGATAGCCTCGCCGGGAGCCGGATGGACAATACCCACCCCCTCCGCACCTGATAATACTGTTATCAGGAGGCTGGATGTCCAACTCAGCGCCTGCCTTCTCCATGCGGGCTCCCCACACCCACTCCTGCATTCCACCCCTAGCCCCACCCTCAGCACTAAATCATGCTCTCAGCCCAAAATTCAAAAATCCCGCCGAGAGCCTGACCAATGGCAGCTCGCCAAGTCC
>CAUYLG010029155.1:0-68766 GCA_963573385.1 Cacajao melanocephalus
TAAACTAGTTCAACCATTGTGGAAGACAGTGTGGCAATTCCTCAAGGACCTAGAAATAGAAATTCCATTTGACCCAGCAATCCCATTACTGGGTATATATCCAAAGGATTATAAATCATTCTATTATAAAGACACATGCACGCATATGTTCATAGCGGCACTGTTTACAATAGCGAAGACCTGGAACCAACCCAAATGCCCATCGAAAATAGACTGGACAAGGAAAATGTGGCACACAAACACCATGGAATACTATGCAGCCATAAAAAATGATGAGTTTGTGTCCTTTGTAGGGATCTGGAAACCATCATTCTCAGCAAACTGACACAAGAACAGAAAATCGAACACCACATGTTCTCACTCATAGGCGGGTGTTGAACAATGAGAACACATGGACATAGGGAGGGGAGCATCACACACTGAGGTATGTTGGGGGTATCCAAGGGAGGGACAGCTGGTGGGTGGGGAGGTTGTGGAGGAATAACATGGAGAGAAATGTCAGATGTAGGTGACGGAGGGATGGAGACAGCAAACCACATTGCCATGTGTGTACCTATGCTACAATCCTGCATGATCCGCACATGTACCCCAGAACCTAAAGTACAAAAAAAAAAAAAAAAATTAGTCAGGTATGGTGGTGCATGCCTGTAATCCCAGCTACTGGGGACGCTGAGATGGGAGGATGGCTTGAGCCCAGGTGATCGAGGCTGCAGTGAGCTGTGATCATGCCACTGCACTCTAGCCTGGGCAACAGAGCAGAACCCTGTCTCAAAAAAAAAAAAAAAAAAAAAAAATCTGGTGGCTAAGAAGACTGACCAGGAGAGAGAACGGTGGGCCCAGGTGACAGGGATAGCAGCAGAGATGGTGAGATGTGGCACAGGTGGGTTGGCCGCTAAAGGTGGAGCTGATGGAGCCTGGGGATGACTGTGGGTGGGAGGGAGGAAGGGAATGGAGGAGGGTTTCTTTGTTTGGGGCCTGAGTGACCACCAATGGGGAGAGTTAATGTTGGTGTCCTCCCAAAATTGAAGTTGAAATTGAATCCCCGCTGTGATGGGATTAAGAGATAAGGCCTTTGAGAAGTGATTAGGTTATGAAGGTGGAGCCTTCATGAGTGGTGTTAGTGCCTGTGATAGTTTGTAAGTTTGCCTCCTCTAAATCTGATGTTCAAAGTTAATCCCTAGTGTGGCAGTGTTGGAGGTGGGGTCTCCTTGGAGGTGTTTGGGTCTTGGAGGCAGGTCGCTCATGGATAGATTGCCGTCCTTCCTCCGGGGTGAGTGAGTTCTCCCTCTATTAGTTTCCCCAGAGCTGTCTGATGAAAAGAGCCCGGCACCTCTCCTCCCTCTCTTGATTCTGCCCTCACCGTGTGATCTCTTCACGCACCAGCTCCCCTTCGTCTCCCGCCAGGCCTAGAAGTGACATGAGACTGTCACCAGATGCAGATGCCCAATCTTGAACTTTCCAGCCACCCAGAATAATGAGCCACATAATTTTTTTTTTTAATAGAGACAAGGTCTTGCTCTGTTACCCAGGTTGGAGTTCAGTGGCTTGGTCATAGTTCACTGCAGTCTTGAACTCCTGGGCTCAAGTGATTCTCCCACCTCAGCCTCCCGAGTAGCTGGGACTACAAGCACACTTCACAGTACACAGCTAATTTTTAAAAATTTTATTAGGGATGGGGGTCTCACTATCTTGCCTAGCCTGATATTGAACTCCTGGCCTCAAGCATTCCTGCTGTTTTGGCCTCCTAAAGCATGAGGGTTACAGACATAAGCCTCTGCGCCTGGCCACTTTTTAAAATAAAATAAATTGCTCAACCTCAGATATTCCTTTTAGCAACACAAAATGGATGAAGATAGTGCCCTTATTAAAAAAAAAAAAAAAAAAAGTCCTGGGAGCTCCTCATCCTCTCCTTCCACCACGTAAGGCAGCAGCAATAAGGCACCATCTATAAACTGGAAAGCAGGCCCTCATCAGACACTGAATCTGCCAGAAACTTGATCTTGGATTTCCAGCCTCTAGAACTGTGAAAAGTAAAGTTTGGTTAGAAGCCATTCAGTTACGGTGTTTTGTTACAGCAGCCTGAGCTGACTATGAGGAAGACAGAGGAGGAAGGCACAGGGTAGGGATAAATGTAAAAACCCAGTTGTACAGATTATCTCTCTGAAACCAGGGAGATTCTCAGTATGAATAACCTTATTTTAGTTTAAATGGAAAGGAGGGAGGAGTTCTCTTACATATCTCAGTTTCATCTGTTCTTTCACTGTGCTCTTTCCCACAGGGGATAGAAAAATGGTTAACGGTGGCTCACGCCTGTAATCCCAGCACTTTGGGAGGCTGAAGTGGGTGGATCACTTGAGGTCAGGAGTTCAAGACCAGCCTGGTCAACATGGTGAAACCCCGTCTCTCCTAAAAATACAAAACTTAGCTGGGTGTGGTGGTGCGTGTCTGTAATCCCAGCTACTTGGGTAGTTGAGGCACAAGAATTGCTTGAACCCGGGAGGCAGAGGCTGCAGTGAGCCAGTGAGCTGAGATCAAGCCTCTGCACTCCGGCCTAGGTGACAGAGCAAGAACCTGTCTCAAAAAAAAGAAAAGAAAAGAAAAGAAAAAGAAAATGGTTAAGAAATTTCTCTGCTTGCCAGGAGGTGGAGGAAACCACTGGCTCCTTTCTTCCCAGGTGGTCACAAGTATGAATTTGCTCACACACCCACGGTCTACCCTGCTGCTGCCCGGGAACCTCAGCATCACTTCCACTCAGCTCCTTTTGACTCCACAAAGACTGGAAGATCAGTGAGGTAGGCAGAATCCCAAAATAAACCCCCCGTGACCCACATTCCTGCAGAATCCCCTCTCCTAGAGTGCAGGCAGAACCTGGAATGTGATTTTACTCCTTTCACTAAGTTATGTTATATGGTGAACATGAAGGGACTTTGCAGATGGGTAATTAAAATCTCTATCAGTTGACTTTAAGCCCACTTGGACCCGGTCTAATCAGATAAGTCTTTTAAAAAGGGTCTAAGGGTCACTTAAAAAAAAAAAACATGCTAATCATGCTCTCCTATTGACCTAAAATACATAAATGGCCATGTTGTAGAGAAACCTGTGCCAGAGAAAAGGCTCCTAGGAAATGAAGACTGCAGGCTTTAGTCTTCCAACTGCAGAGAACTGAATTCTGCCAACACCAGTGAGCTTCGGAAAGAATCCTGAGCCTCAGCTGAGAGCACAGCTTTGGTCACCTCCTGATTACAGCCTGGTAAGACCTCTGACCCAGAAAAACTGTCAGATAATAAATTTATATTGTTTTGAGTCCCTACATTTGCAAAAATTTGCTCTGCAGGAATTGAAAACTAGTGTAATAAAATAATGGCTTTTATTGAGCACTTATTTTGTGCTAAACATTTTCAATTGCTTTACCTCATTATTCCTGACAACAGCCCCATGAGTTTGGCACTATTATTATCCCAGTGTAACACATGCCAAAATGAGGCTTAGGGAGAAGTCACAGAACGGAGGGTGGGATACAGCAGGGACTCTGAAGACAGGGAGTTTGAGCATTACACAATGCTGCCTTCAATTAGAGGGGGGCCCCTCATCAGGAGCTGTGCACCTGAGACTCCTCTTCATAATTATGAAGACTGCTCTCCCCTCCCCTTAATCCCTCAGACATGTGGCCCCAGGCCTTACCAAGCAGTGCCTCTGATGGGCCATTGCATCATTTCCTCTCCTCACCCTCTGGAAGCCCCATGGTCAGCTTGGATAGCATGAGCTTTGGAAGCTGAGAGGTTCCCCAGTATCCACTGGGCATATGATAACCTAGCTCACACGTGGGGTGACTGATTTATCTTGGTTTTTCCAGGATCATCCCAGTTGCAAAACTGAAAGCCCAGAGAGAGTTTGGTGAATGGGTACAAATACATGGTACAAATAAGTTCCAGCGTCTGACCGCAGGGTCAGGTGACTGTAGCTAACAACGATAGACTGTCTATTTCAAAATAGCTGGAACCGAGACCTTGAAATGTTCCCAACACCTAGAAGTGATAAATGATCAAGGCGATGAAGACGCTGAATACTCTGACTTCGTCATTACACAATCCACACATGTAACATCACATGCACCCCATAAATACCTACAAATATGTGTATCGATAAAAATAATTTTTACAAAACTGAAAGCCCCACATCCCAGGAAGTCCCTCAGTGCCAGGAAAATCAGGATTATTGATCACCTGACCCCCCTCCAAACCAAGCCCAGGCATGAGGAGGCCTGGGGGCCACTTCCATCCTGCAACGTGCCATGCCTTCCCTGTTACCAAGAAGAAAAGAAAAGCCCAGCTTGGATAATAGAGCCCTGCTCTCTAGAGAGAGCTCAGAGCAGAAGCGACTATCCTGAAGCAGTCAAGGAGCTCCTGCTGGATGAGGTTTTGCAGCTCAAGCCAGGAAGGGCTTTAGCCGGGACCATCAGACAGGCCTGAGAAGCAAGGCCCATTCAGGCCCTCTCCCTTGAATTGAGAGACCCTCTTGCCTGAGCATCAACATGAGGCACATGGATTCAGACCTCAGACCACGCCAGGCTCCACGTTCCATCATCTCTGCTGCCCAGGCAGGCAACTTGGGGAGAGCTGGGGGAGGCTTCACATCTTTCCTAGGATTGTGACCACCATGATACTCACCTGGGGAATAACGGGGCCCCATCTATTGCTGTCCACCTCGATTGAGAGTTCAATCCTGATGAATGGTTCCCATATAAGAGTTGGCTTCTCTATTGGGGGTTCTGGAATCTTGATGACACCTTGTCATCTTCTAAATTGTGCTCTTTCTGCCAAGTGGCATCTGGCATGACAGTAGCTGGATCACCGTCACTATGAACTGAGTGACCGGTAGGACATTTACTGAGATGGTGCTATGGTCTGAGTGTTGGCACTCCCAAAATTCACATGTTGAAGCTGAATCCCCAGTGTGATGGCATTAAGAAGAAGGGCCATGAGCTGGGCGCGGTGGCTCACGTCTGTAATCCCAGCACTTTGGGAGGCTGAGGCAGGCAGATCACGACGTCAAGAGATCGAGACCATCCTGGCTAACACAGTGAAACTCTGTCTCTACTAAAAATACAAAAAATTAGCTGGGAGTGATGGTGCGCGCCTTTAGTCCCAGCTACTCGGGAGGCTGAGGCAGGAGAATCGCTTGAACCCGGGAGGCAGAGGTTACAGTGAGCCGAGATCATACCACTGCACTCCAGCCTGGGTGACAGAGCAAGACTCTGTCTCAAAAAAAAAAAGCCGGGCACGGTGGCTCAAACTCGTAGTCTCAGCACTTTGGGAGGCTGAGGCGGGCGGATCACGAGGTCAAGAGATCGAGACCAACCTGGCCAACATGATGAAACCTCGTCTCTACTAAAAAAAAATACAAAAATTGGCTGGGCGTGGTGGCGTGTGCTTGTAGTCCCAGCTACTCGGGAGGCTGAGGCAGGAGAATTGCTTGAACCTGGGAGGCGGAGGTTGCAGTGAGCCGAGATTGTGCCACAGCACTCCAGACTGGCACCTGGTGACAGAGTGAGACTATTTTCCAAAAAAAAAAAAAAAAAAAGAAAGAGGAGACAGGGCCTTTGGGAAGAGGCCCATATTGTCGGACAACTCTGTCCTCACTACGGGAAATGGCTCAACACACATACATCATTAAATACAGCCAGCCAGCCATTCATAAACTCATTCATTCACTTATTCATTGGTTCATCAATATCTGGGGGCACCTATGATGGGCCTAGCATTATGTCAGGCTCACACAGGGAAGTACAGAACATTTGGAACTGTATAACATGGAAGTGCTGGGCACGGAGCTAGCATAGGAAGATGCCAACCTAATCCACATGGGTGTGTGAAGAGGGGTGAATGTCATCAAAGATTCTCAAGGAATTTTTCCAGAAGACAGATGTGTACTTTTTAAATTTGAGATGGAGTCTCTCTATGTTGCCCAAGCTGGAGTGCAGTGGCATGATCTTGGCTCACTGCAACCTCCACCTCCCAGGTTCAAGCAATTCTCCTGCCTCAGCCTCCCAAGTAGCTGGGATTACAGGAGCCCACCACCACACCTGGCTAATTTTTGTATTTTTAGTACAGACAAGGTTTCACTATGTTGGCCAGGCTGGTCTTGAATTCCTGACCTCAAGTGATCTACCCACCTCAGCCTCCCAAAGTGCTGGGATTACAGGTGTGAGCCACCACACCTGGCCAGGATGTGTATTTTTAATATTATCATATAGTTTGAGGAAAACAAATTAGTTGTTGTGGGTATAAAGATACATCCCCCAAAAGCCATTAAAAAAATGGAAAGCTCTCAACCATCAGCTTAAAACATGTCTCTGCATTTTATTTTAAGAAAACATAGATCTGGTCACAAAACATCTTCAGAGAACGGGGTGAGTGAAGAAACAAACAGAATGGATGGGAGTAGCAAATCTGGAGCCACAGTCATGTTCAAGGGGCGGAGCTGACGTGAAATCATTTCGTTCCCGGAAAAGCAAGGTTAACTCAAGCTGTGAAGCCCAGATGGCCAATAGATTTACAGCCACCTAAAGAGGAGCAGAATCATTTCAAGAGTTGAGTTATGATGACTTGTAGGTATTGATTAGATGAGAGCACCAGCCCGTACTCAGCAGAGAGTTACGGAATGAGAAGCAGAGGGGAGATGGTGGTGGTGATCGTCTTTATGTAGTTTTCAAAGTCACTTCCGAAAAAGAAGATGAGGTAATAGTTGAATATGCCAGCGAGGGACATGAGGAACAGGAAGAGTATGATGCGCTTCCCAAATATGTAGCCAGGGGTGCTGGAAGAGAAGGAAAAAGAAAACTGTAGATGCAGCACAAATGACACCAATTTCACACACACAAAAATATTACCCCTTTTAGATACATGGGGTTTAAATTATAGCTCCTTGCACTCAACAAATGCTCCATTTTCCCATTTACTTCATATGAAGGATGGAAGTGTCTCAGCTATTATTAGTCATTGAACTTATTTCAAACCCAAGCGAGGAGAGCCTAGACCTCAAAACCCATCAGCGTGAGAGCTCTGCTGTACCCGCCTCTGTGCTCTCATGATTTCCTTAACTCCAGAGCTCCTTGATGGCCTGAAGGTGGCAGGTTCTGTTGATCATCAGGCATTCTCAGTGAGCGTTAGGACGATTCAGACCCTCTCTGCAGCTGCGCCTAAGGATAGACACATGTGTCATGCAGGACTGTGTTAGAAGTGAAGTTTAAATGAGCCGATAAAACAGATGGAATCTGAAAGGTGCAGCATCTGAGGGTTCATTCTGTTCTCCTGAGGCTGCCTGGAATAATTCACATTCACATTCATGAGAGCTGGGCACCCAGCAATAGGAGACAGGCCCTTGCATTTTTGCATGGAGGGAGAGATGTTTTTGTTGTTGTTTGTTTGTTTGTTTTTGAGACAGAGTCTCACTCTGTAGCCCAAGCTGGAGTGCAGTGGTGCAATCTCGGCTCGCTGCAACCTCCACCTTCCAGGCTCAAGTGATTCCTATGCCTCGGCCTCCCAAAGTGTTGGGATTACAGGCGTAAGCCAACCTGCCCGGCTGAGGCATGTTTTAACACTCTATCCTTCTTGCCAAGGCACTAAATCCCAAACTGCTTACGCAGGTCATAGGTGGAGTCAGGAGGCATCCACTAGTGATGTGACCTCCTAATGGCATGCAGAGGCCACCCTGCTTCTGCCCTCCCTCTGCCAAGCCCTCCTCTGACTGCCACAGTGGCTGGCCCATCTGAGTGGTGCTAACAGGTTGGGAAAGTCCAAATGACTCAGGAGAGTTGTTAGTAAGGATCCCAGAAAGGTGCCTTTAGGCAATCAGGACCGCACAATGAGAAGAGCCAGCTCAGCCCGACAGCTAATTTCGTGCTGCTGAGTGCCATTTCCTGCCATAATCAGAGAGAGTAGCATTTGGCATCCACAGGTTTAATATTAGAAATCTTATCAATTTGAAAGCCAACCCATATGCTCATAATATAATTAATAATTTTTCTTTTTCTTTTTCTTTTTTTTTTTTTGACACTGAGTCTCGCTCTGTCACCCAGGCTGGAGTGCAGTGGTGGGATCTCGGCTCACTGCAACCTCCGCCTCCTGGGTTCAAGCAATTCTCCTGCGTCAGCCTCCAGAGTAGCTGGGATTACAGGCACCTGACACCATATCTGACTAATTTTTGTATTTTTAGTAGAGACGGGGTTTCACCATTTTGGCCAGGCTGCTCTCTAACTCCTGACCTCAGGTGATCCGCCCGCCTCAGCCTCCCAAAGTGCTGGGATTACAGGCATGAGCCACTGCGCCTGGCCAACTCATAATTTTTCTACAGCAGGAGTCTGAAAGTCACTCAGCCATTAGTTCCTTGCTACTCGAAGTATGGTCCATGGACCAGCAGCATCAGTGCCCACTGGAAGCATCTCAGAAATTGAAAATCTCAGGTCCCTCTGGAACCTAATGAATCAGAATCTGCATTTTAACAAGCTCCCTGTTGAAAAGCATTGACAGATGACACCACCCCTGTTCCTTGGCCAGCTTCATTCTCTCCCTGGTTTCCTGTTCACAGCCATGTTCATGAGATAAGACATTCTAACTAGCTCCTTATGGGGGAAATAATAAACATCCCAAAAGAGGGTGTTGTGGGCTGAATTGGGTTCCTTCCAAAATTCGTATGTTGACTCCTAACCCTCAGTTCCTCAGAAAGGCTATATTGGGAGACAGGGCATGTAAAGATAATTAAGGTAAAATGAAGTCATAGGGGTGGACCCTCATCCAGTATGACTGGGGTCTTATAAGAAGAGGACATTTGGACACAGATACGCTCAGTGTGATGATGATGTGAAGACACAGGGAGAAGCTAGCCCTCTACAAACCAAGGAGAGAGGCTGCGGGAGAAACCGACCCGGCCCATACCTTGATCTTGAACTTCCAGCCTCTGGGACTGTGAGAGAATAAATTCTGTAGTTTGAGCCCCCCAGGCTGCAGTACTTTGTTATGGCAGCCCCGGCAGATGAGTACAGAGTCCCCTGCTAGTGCTGGTAAGGGAAGTGAAAATAAAATAAAGAAGTCCAAGTAAGGGATATTTTTTAGCCAGAGAATACAGGGTTCAGATAAATTAAATTGTGAAAAGTCAAATATCGTAGTGGCTCAGATTTATCACACGGATGAGGCCACCGTATGCTCATTACAGAAACAAGAAAAAGTGATTTGCGAAGCTGTTTTACGCTCAAGATAAAACCGAAGTGAAAAATGAAATGGCAGCGCCTCCTGATGAAATAGTGGTGCTGTTAAATTCAGGTAGGATTTTTCCAAGGTCTCGGGGCCCGTGGTCCCCACAGGATAGGACTAGGGTGCTTTAACTCTTCCCAGGCCGTGCACAGGGTGTGGAAGATAAGAGCTCAGCCTCCTGCTCCCTTGCGTGCAGGGCTCAGGGAGAATGTGGCCCCAGGCTGGGCACGCCGTTAGCTGCATCTTTAAGTCTCAAGTTTGGAGATGGCTCAGGCAAAGCTGCGGAGAACCTGAAATGCTGTAAACAGGGAAGGAAGAGCCTGGGGGCCTGGACAGGGCGCACCAGGGTCATTAGCCCTGGAACAAGCAAGACAACTCTTTCGTGGTTTCTATTTGTTTTTTATATACCAACCAACTCCCTCATCTTTCATTGTTTCTAAAAATTGATACATAATTCTAAATGAGTGAGAAGGTCAGAATTAAATTGTTAAGCATCCATTGGGTCTGGGTACTGTATACCCATGACTTCCTTTAATTCTCACAGTCATTCTGTGGGGGTGTATTGTGAACCTATCTTCCACCTAGGCAAACAGAGCGGAGAAGTGCACGCTTTGCCTCAGGTCCCCCAGCCAGCAAGAAGCAACGTAGGAGTTCAGACCTGCCTGTGTGAGACCGGAGCCCTGCAATTGCACTGCGGTGACTTCCTAAGGACGCCTTCAGACTTCGGAGACCAGGATTTGGTTATTAGTTTTAAAACAACTGTGCCCTCCACAGGCAATATAAAACTTACATGAAAACACAGAAGCATCCTGCTAAACAATTCCCATCTCAAAGGTGATGACCGCTTCTAGGATGAGGTGCCATCGTGTGGGAGATGGGGGTACCCGTGCACCCAGAGCCCTGAGTCCCAGCCCCAGCTCAGCTCTCTGGGGCCCCAGCCAGTCACCACCCCTTCCCGACTTCCCACCCCAGGTTCTTAGTGTGCACAAAATACCAGGTAGGAACAGAAATCATTACGGTCCCTTCTGGTTTTAAAATTCTGTTCTTTTCAGAATTTAGGGAAGTGTCACTTTAAACCTGGTGACTTCTAAAGGAAATAAGAATTGTAAGCTTTGTGAGGGCAAAATATTTCTCCTCTGCCCACCCACTAATCTCCAGTTAATCGGGAGCTCTGCAAATATTTCTCAAATGAATGAATCATTTCTCAAAGAGATGTGAACATCCTTCAGTGATTCCCAAACTCCAGTGTGAGTAAGAAACACCTGAAGAATGTGTTATCTGAGAATGCAGAATCATCTGAAAATGCAAATTCTCAGGCCTCCTCTGGCAGAGATTCTGATTCGTAAGTCTGGGATGGGGCCCGGGAATCTGTATCTTTAATAAGCACCACAGATGATTCTAATACTGTTGTCTGCTGGGGTTCGCTTTTAGAAACAGCAGCCTTGATATTCATCTGTGCTTCCCGGCCTTCCAAAAGAAGAATGCTTCTCCTCAAACTCTGGTGAAGTAGCCGCACAGTCTACCCTTGCAGGAGCCCACAGACTCTAAAACGTGGATGCTGAGGAGGAGAAATGACAAGGAGGAATCAGTCTTCTTGCTTGTTGAGAACTAGGTCTATGATTATTTCGGCAAGTTGAGTCTTGTTGGTCTTGCAATGTGCTCCTGGGTCTCCTGGATGCAAAGGCTCTGTCGTGTTCACTGTTACTCCTTCAGCAACTGACCTGGTACCTGGCACAGAGCAGGTAGCAAATATCTACTGAATGAATGTTGAGTGATTGCGGAGTGAGTGAGCAACTAAGGAGAGGGAGGAGTGGGGTAACCTGAGTTCACGGGCCTCAGGAGTTGGCAGTCATTGCCCACTCACCATTGAACTGAGATTGTCCAGAGGATCAGTGGGAGCCCCAACAGGGGACAGGACTCTGAGGGACAGAAAGAGGGAGGAACCTAGTGTCCGCTGGGGAAGGTAGGTGATAAAAGGCCAAGAGTCAGTTGCCAGTTGGTGCCTGGTGCCATTGAGTTTGGGCCCAGGTAATAGCTTAAATGAACAGGGAAGAAACCAAGATTCAGGCCGGGTGTTGTGGGTGGCTCGTTTCTATAATCTCAGCATTTTGAGAGGCCGAGGCTGGCAGATTGTTTGCGTTCAGGGGTTCAAGACCAGCCTGGCCAACATGGTGAAACCCATCTCTACCAGAAATACAAAAAATTAGCTGGGCGTGGTGGTGTACGCCTGTAGTCTTAGCTACTCAGGAGGCTGAGGTACAATAATCACTTGAACCTCGGAAGAGGTGGAGGTTGCAGTGAGACAAGATCAGGCCACTGCACTCCAGCCTGGGCGACAGAGCGAGACTCAGTAAGGTAAGGTAAGGTAAGACACAGGAAGGGGAAAGGAGGGGAAGGGAAGGGAGGGGAGAGAAGGGAAGGGGAAAAGAGAAGAGGAAAAAGAAAAGAAAGGAAAAGAAAAAAGAAACAAAACCAAGATTCATCCTTAACTGCTGGGTAGTAACTGCTACAGGTGAACTAAACAGGATAGAGGAAGGGGTCAGAGAGTGGGATGAAGGGCTGAAAATAAGAGCCAGAAACTTCTAGAGGGCACAAAAAGGGGAGCTGCAAAATCCTCACATGGCAACCTGAAGACTGAAGGAAGAAGCTCAGACTGGGGCATATACCATGGAATGTTTTCCCTACCCACTGGACCAAGGATGACACTGAACTTCTGAAGCAGACAGGGCTGAAGCAACTTCTGGAAAGGGGCAAGGGACCATCTGGGGTTCAAGAGAGAAATTGCAGGAGAAGGATCTCATCAAGCAATTTCTCCTTGGTTGATGAGATCAAGAACTAAAGCCGATCCCAGGGGCATTAGGTCTGTAGAGTCCAAGTGTGAAATAGTCCAGGAACAGAAAGAGGACCTGGGGAGGAGGTGGGCCCAACCGGAATGGATCTCAGCAAGTATCTAGAAGCAGGATTGAAAATCTTCTTGCACACAACCATAGCCCCTCTGGCTTGCATCTGTGTCAGGGTATATTTTGGTCTAGATTATGTTTAGACAATTCTTACAGTATCTATTATTTCTACTGATAACAGCTGCTCAGAGAGGTTGTGTTAAGCAGTGTCTGTGTTAAGAAGGATTCTGAGGCCAGGTTTGGTCTCTGCAAGAAAGAGCACCATGATTCATTAATAATGCCTATCACAGCAACAGCAGAGGAGCAGGGGATCTAGAATCCACGCAGACGGTGGGTTACAGGGCTGGGAGGATCTTCTTCTTATCATCTAAAGAGGGAGACCAGGGAGGGACATAAGTCAGGCCATTTATATTTCAGTGAGGTCCAAAGAAATCTACTATTCTAAAGATTTCTTGTAAATCAATCTTTTTTTTTTTTTGAGACAGAGTCTTCCTCTTGTTGCCCAGCGTGGAGTGCAGTGGCACCATCTCGGCTCACTGCAACCTCCACCTCCCGGGTTCAAGCTATTCTTCTGCCTCAGCCTCCCGAGTAGCTGGGATTACAGGCATGCGCCACCACGCCCGGCGAATTTTTGTGTTTTTAGTAGATATGGAGTTTCACCATGTTGGCCAGGCTGGTCTCGAACTCCCGACCTCAGGTGATCTGCCCGCCTCGGCCTCCCAAAATGCTAGGATTACAGGCGTGAGCCACTGCGCCCAGCCTTATTGTTTATTTTTGCCATCTCTGTTGGTTCCCTAATAGGAATCAGTGAGTAAAACCTTTAAAGTTAAAAGGACATATGTGTAGGTGGACACATTTTGTCATGCTCTGCAAATTGTCTCGGATTTAAAGCAGCTGTAGGATCTAAAGCTAGCGGTAACAGATGAAGAGAGGAGCAGTGACTGAGCCACATTCCTGGGACTTTGCGGGGGCGGAGGGTGGGGTAAGATAAGGCTGCACAGGGAGCCAGGCAGAAGAGAAGACTCTCTCTTATTTCACTGCTAGACATTCCACCCCCACTCTTAACAAGAGGTAATCACCAGGGGAAAGGCATGATAGAGATTTTCCAGGGCGAAAGAGAATAAAGAATATCATTTAGGGCAGTGTTGATAAGAATAGGAGAGATAATGGAATTGTGGATTTAGAGGATAAATAAGAATGCCACTAGAGAGGAATGAAGAAAGAGATGGCACAGAGAAGGATCTGCCGGAAGAACAGTCACTCTTTTCCCAGCTGTAGCCTGGCTTGCTGTCTAACCCCCGTCAAGTCCTTGAGCTTCACAGACTCTCAGGTTTTCCAGATATAGCGCTTTCGCCCGCTGACCTCCCCAGGATGTCACTGCCTTTGTCACTGCTAAAGGATGCTATCTAATCATAGAGCCCATTAGCCACTACAGAAGGGTGTTATTGTAAAAGACAGAGCGGCTGTGAACATAGAGAAGGAAGGAAAATGGTGTGGAAGGCCGGGGTCGGCACCTGGGGCAGCAGCCTTGCAGAACGCATTCCTGGCACCCGGACCCCTGCTAGTGCATGAGGAATTACGATCTCTAAGGAACTGATGGCATACTCTAACTCCAGCATTTCTTCTGTGTCAGCATTTATTTTACTAAAATGTAGATTTCCCAATCCAGGTGTCAGGAAGGTACTATGCTGCTTTGGGGCTTTCTGTCTGGCAACATCTATAAACAATGCAACGGTGACTCTCGTCAGTTTCACAGTCTCATGTCTGCATTCTGCATCTTTTTCTTTTCTTTTCTTTTTTGAAACGGAGTTCTGCTCATGTTGTCCATGCTGGAGTGCAATGGCGCAATCTCGGCTCACTGCAACGTCTGCCTCCTGAGTTCAAGTGATTCTCCTCCTCAGCCTCCTGAGTAGCTGGGATTACAGGCACACGCCACCATGCCTGGTTAATTATTTGTACATTTTTTAGTAGAGACAGGTTTCACCATGTTGTGGCCAGGCTGGTCTTGAACTTCTGACTTCAGGTGATCCACCCACCTCAGCCTCTCAAAGTGCTGGGATTACAGGTGTGAGCCACCATACCCGGCCATCATATCATGTCTGCATCTTTCTGCATCTTATTTTCCCAACATTCTTTCTGCTGATCCCTAGAAGATCTGCTCCTCAGCATAACTTATCACAAGGTGCAAGCTTTAGTTCTCATTTCTCTAGGCAAACAATGAGATGTTTCACTCCCAGGAGGCCTGGGAGCCCAGACATAAAACATCATTCCAGCGCCAGACTCTGCAGGGTGGGAGTGCAGGCATGTGGGGGTTGCATGGCATGTGCAGCGAACAGCACTGAAGCACACTTTCAAAGTCAACACCATGCGGAGAAATTGCTTAACGAGGAAGTGGGAAAGTCCCCCAGCTGTATTTTCAGAGCCTTCAAAGCTTAGGGAGAGAAGGATCAGGGGTCCTAGTCAGCCTTCTCGCTCCCACCTAAGGGGGTGCTGCAGAGCCATGAATCTAGTCAAATATTGTTTTGAATTATCACTCTTCCTGCTCGAAAATCAGGAATCACTCCACAGTTCTTTAGCAGTCCCGGTTACCTACCTCTGCGTTCTCTCTCCTAGGTAACCGACAAAGTACTTTTGCCTCACAAACAAGTACATCAGTCCAGCAAAGGCAGCAGGAACTAAATGGAGAAATGAAAACACCTGTGTCAGTTTCGCAGCCACCAAAACATGCTGTTAGAACAATTTGAGCATAGTTGTTAGGGAATCAACATTGGTCACAAAATCTAGCAGAGGACACACGCACTTCAGAAAAAGAGTTCCTAAAGCTAGAGGAAACCTGAGAACCTTCCTAATATTGATATTACCTGATGCCGGCATCATGGCTTGTTTATAGCAAACTTGTCCAACCTGCGGCTCGTGGGTCACACGTGGCCCAGGGCAACTTTGAATGCAGCCCAACACAAATTCATAAACTTTCTTAAAAACATGATGAGATTTTGGCTGGGCGCCATGGCTCACACCTGTAATCCCAGCACTTTGGGAGGCCGAGGCGGGTGGATCACGAGGTCAGTAGTTTGAGACCAGCCTGACCAATATGGTGAAACTCCGCCTCTACTAAAAAATACAAAAATTAGCTGGGCGTGTTAGCGGTAGCCTGTAGTCCCAGCTACTCGGGAGGCTGAGGCAGGAGAATCTCTTGAACCCAGGAGACGGAGGTTTCAGTGAGCCGAGATCGTGCCCCTGCACTCCAACCTGGGTGACACAGCAAGACTCCATCTCAAAAAACAAAAACCAAAAAACAAAACAAACAAACAAAAAACCCCCACCACCGCCACCAACAAAATATGATGAGATATTTTTTGTGACTTTTTTCTTTAGCTCATCAGCTGTTGTTACTGTAAGCATATGTTATGTATGGCCCAAGACAGCTCTTCTTCCAATGTGGCTCAGGGAAGCCAAAAGATTGGACACCCCTAGTTTACAAGGTATTTGCATATCCATCACCTAACGTGAATCCTTTCAGCGTAACTAGTACCCACATTTCTATTTCCAGATGTGGAAACGTGGGTTCAGGCAGTCAACCAGGCTTGCATAAGGCTGTCAGCTGGTAAAGGGGGGCAGAGGGTAGGGCTTAAACCGGGAACCCAGCTCTGAAGCTGGTTCTCTTAAAAGCATACTCGTCAGCCGTGAGCCTCCCTGCAAGACAATGTTTAACCTTTCCTGCACCAATAGTTACTGTTTAGAAAAGAGCTCTAGGGAATATTTCCCTACATTCTAGCCTTTTGGGAAACTGCCAGGAGCAGCGCCCCAATAACTCTATGAAGTCCTGAAGGCTTGGAGCTGGGCGTTAACTCTGCTGGAACTAGTGTTGTCTGGAGTCACAGATATAAAAGCCGTTGAAAAACTTCACTTCACCTGCCCCAGTGCTCCTGGTGTTTTGGGAACTTGGGTGTCCAACCCTCCCAGCTGGCTGGTAAGGAGCATGTTACTGTCACCATTTGACAGATGAGGAAATCTAGGCTCAGGCCAAAAGATCCATGAGGACATTTGTCTTTTTCCTAATCATCTCTGAGCCTGCCACAGTGCTTGGCACATAGGGGTTTTCAAAGTAGTATTTGTCAGATGATTGAAAGTAAATCAGGCCAGTAAAAGGGTGGAATTTGAAACCAGATCTTTCTGATTTCAAAACTTTATCACTACCACCAGCATTATCAATAATAACATTTATTGAGCTTCAGTTGTTAAGCAGAATCATATGAAATGCTGTTTTTGTAGGTCATGAATAGTCAGATATTGGCAGTTTTACATGGCTCAGTCTGATATCTGCCAAGCACTGTGTCAGGAGCTGTATACATACTATTTCACTCACCGTAGGAATGCTACTAGCTAGACCACGGTCCTGTTTTACAGTGAGGAAACTGAGTCTTGGAAAGGCTGAGTAACAGCCTGGAGTCATATACCAGCAATGAGCGTCCTTGCATTTGCCTCCAATCAGCCACTCCCCAAAACCCATTTCTTTCCACAACTCCTCCTGCCTTCTAAAATACTATTGTTATCTGGCAGATAAGAAAATCAAAGCAAAAGAGAAACTGTGAGCTTCATCCTATTCTCTCTAAAAGTCACAAAACTGTCAACAGTCATGATTTGCCTTGGACAAAGTTTTTCCTATGTTGTACCATCTGAATGACTCTGCTCCAACTTACTGGTCCATTTTTCGTTCAACTTAACTGAACATGAGCTAACAGAGATTATGGGTGGAAAATGGCCACACTCATACCCCTCTGCAAGGAAGGTGAGTACCTCCTGAAGGGAAATGGGCTGCTGGGAACACCAAGAGGGTACAAATCCAGCCTTAAAATTCTGATGTTTGTGCAAGCCACTTGTTCCTCTGGGACTTGAGCTCCTGCTCTAGAAAGTGGGGGATTTGGACTAGAATTATCTGCTAAAAAAAAAAAAAAATCTACAATCTACTATAGTCATAAGAAATTATTATCAACCAAGGATTACTGATGCTTTTGTCTGCTGGCAATGACAAAGCTTGTTTTGACAGGAAATACATTTTTCCAGGGCTATGAAACACCTTCAAACTCCCTTTGTATTTATCTAGCTAGAGCAAGTCTGCATTCATCTAGATCAAGTATCATCTAAGACATAAAAGGAACCATAACTCCTAGCAAGGGTATAGTTTGACTTGATTTTTCAAGTAAATGCAAGACATGTTTCCTATTTAACTCAGGATAGAAAATAGGAAATAAATGGTGAGCTTACTGACAGGCTTCTAAGCACAGAAGGAGGCCACACGGTGCCCCTTAAGTGGTTTCTGCTGCCGTGCCTCATCTCTGCTCTCTCTCACTCAACTTAATTCTTTGCCCGCACGGCCCTTCTCACTCCTGGCAATGTCTCCATTCACTGACTTCTGTGGTCCATCTTACCAGCTGGCCTGTGCTTCACCACCATCTCTTTTATTTATCACTGTATATCCAGGCACAGGGCTTGGCACATAGTAGCTCTTCAATATATATTTATTATGTAAATGAATAAAGTAAGAGGATATTTGTGAAAAATCCAGAATTTTAAGCCACAAGGCACAGGCACTGATTCTGCCTGTGTTATTCACCAGCTGAGTAGCTGTAAGCAAGTTACTTCATCTCCCTGAATCAAAGTATCCTGAAAGGTAATAAGGAAAATAAGATCTACTCTATCTACTTTATAAAGCGGGGAGACAATAATAAAATTTAAATAGTTCATCATGGGACTGAGTGTGGCCTTTCCACCTGTACCCTGCAGGCCACAGAAGCTGGCCAGTTGATGCCGAGCCACCAGTAGGCACAGTGCCAGGCGTGGCCCCAAAAGGGGACCAGAAAGTATGACTGATTTCCACTCAATGTTAAATCAACTCTGGAGGTTGATCTGTATTTCCAACTTGCTCCAGTCAAGACTGTGGACTGCTGATAACCCTGGGAAGGCCAGGGATGTGGCATCCAGCCCATGGCTCGGTGGAAGCATGCCTGAAGGAGGGCCACCACACTGGAAGCTTATTAGCAGAAGAGCCAAGTGACATAGGTCCCAGAATAGATCCCGCAGGCACTCTCATTTATAATGCCCTTGTATCTGAGCTAACACTGCTTAAGAATTCTGAGTCACATTTAGCCTTAAACTACCCTTGTCAGCACAGCAGCTCTCAACCAGCCACCAGGGAGCAAGCATTAGCAATGCATTATCACACCCGCCCTGCGCGGGCGCAGAGAACGCCTGAAACGCAGCCTCCTGAGGGCTCTCACCTCTCCAGGGCTTCACGGGTGGGAGCCAGAGGTCAGGCAAAGTCCTCTCAACAAAAAGCCTGCCCTTTGAACCTCCTTGAGATGCACTTTATAAAAGAAGAATGAACAAAGGGAAGTCTGAGTTACCTTGGCTGCAAAGTAGCCCCGCAGTCCAGAGCACAGCGAGGAAAGTGGGGTACGCATCTACGCAGTTCTGGCTGCAGAATAAACAAGGAGGAAAACAATCACAGAACAGGTTACTGCAATGTGGTCTGAAAATTACCTGAAAGTTGAAGTTAATAATTACCGTCGTGCCTGAAGCATAAATCCCATTCATAATTCCGCTTGCATCTACCCAATAAGAGGAGGCAGCCAGCTGCCACCTGGGAAACAAACAATGGTATAAAGCAAACACATGTTCATAATCCACTAAGTCTGTTCCTACGGTGACACGTCAGGGAGACTTGGTTTCTTGATGTATTCGCTTTGGCAGGGTTCCTCTTTCTGGCGGTGCCCCTGAGCTTCTTGGAATTGAAGAGTGAGCAGTGCAGACAGACGATGTGGCCACTTTGGCATGGGGATGGTGGGGGAGAAGAGCCCAACTAAGGAAACTTTTCTATCAGATACACAAGTCAGACCAGGTCTGCAAGCCAGGCTGAGCAAAGAAAGGTGATCTTCAAGTGTTAAAGACACCAAGAGCAATTCAAAAAAGCTAGTGCTCAGAAAATGAGCTTGCTGATAGGGTTATCGTGGTGTGCTAGGCATAGTCCTCACTCCCTGGAGAGTTCTCACTCTCCCATGGATGTTTTGCACCCATCCTCTCTTTTTAACTCACCATATTTCTGTGAGTACCCATGACGACTGTATGAGCTTCCTCTTGCTGCTGTAACAAGTGGCCACAAACTGAGTGGCTTAAAACAACACTCCTTTATTAAGGTTCAGGAGGCCAGAAATCCAAAATAAAACTCAATGGGCTATAAAGTCAAAATATTAGCAGGGCTGCACTCCTTCTGGAGCTTCTAGGGGAGAAACCATTTCCTTGCCTTCTCCAGCTTCTAGAGGTCACCTGTATTCCTTTGCCCAGAACCTCCTTACAACCTGAAAGTCAGGGGTGGCCCATTAAATCTTTCTTATTTTGAATCACTCTGACATCTACTCTTCTGCCTCCTTCTTCCACATTAAAATGACCATTGTGGTTACATCAGGTCCTACCCAGATCATCCAGGATAATCTCTTTGTTTTAAGGTCAACTGGTTAGCTGCCTGAATTTCCCCTTGCCATGTAACATAACATATTCACAGGTTCCTAGGATTAGGATGTGGGCATGATTGGGGAGGGGGCCATTATTCTGCCTACCACAATTGCTCTCACATTTCCAATAAGGAATTGAGACTTGGAGAAGCTGAATAACTTGCCCAGGGTCATCCATCTAGGGAGTGGCAAAGCCAGGATTCACACCATTATTAGTCTGTCTCCAAAGCCATTTCTGTTAACTCTTCGACTATGCTAAATTAAATCATAGATGTCCTCCTGAGAAGTTTGCAGTCCAACAAGACAATAAATATGCCTATCCGTGAAAAAAAGCGTAACTAGACTTGAGAGGCATAAAAAGAGAAGGAAATAAATATGTTGGAAAGGGCACTTGACTAGGATTAAAGTCTCCATCCTGACTTTAACCTGCTGTTCATCATTGGCAAAACAATCTCTCTGGACTTATTTTCCTTATCTGTGAAACTGAGAGACTGATCATAATTCTGAGGTCCAGGTGAACTCTCACAGTCAGTGGTCAAAGGTGGCAGTTCTCCAGGCGTGCTCTCGGGACCAGCGGTGGCAGCAGCACTGAGAACTTGTTAGAAACACAAATGTGCATGCCCACCTCAGGCCAGCAGAATTAAAAACTCTGTTTTAACAAGCCCTCCATATGCATGCTGCCGTGTGAGAACTACTGGTTTCATGTGCTTATGTAAGTAAAAATGAAGACGCAATTTCAAATAGCTCGTGCAAACTGTTAGGGTCTCACACCTCAGTTGGTACCACTAAGAACTTGGGAATGGCCAGTCCTTCATCTGTGCCCTACAGAGAACCCAGAAAGATCAGGCTATCTGTGCCTGGCCACTGGAATCTTCATGCTCCTCTAATGGTCAAAAGATCCTTTTCTGGAGAAGTCTATGAAGGCAATAGATAAGAAACCTGTGTAACATACCCTGGAATCCAGGCACAACCAAAAACCAAGAATAGGACAGAAAGAGCAGACCCCTGCTGAGCTTGCAAAGGGCTCTGAATCCCAGGATTTCCACTGATGTAGCGGACATGGTAGGAGCTCCAAAGGGCAGGAGGCCCCTACCAATTTACCACTGGGGTGAAGTGCTTAGGTAAGAAGCAGGTCCCAAAGTTACAATTACAGCAGCTACTGGGCACTGGCATCACATCTATTCTTATATATTACTAGAGGCACAAAACTATAGCCTCAGGACTGAGAAAATGTGATTCATTTTCTGGTTCAAGAAAATTAGAGAAAAAAATTCCTTTTTTGCTTAGTCGAATAACATTCTGTGTCTGATGAGATAAAATATCTGGTGCTCTTATTGCTTGAAAACCTATTAATATTGGCCAGGCACAGTGGCTCACGCCTGTGATCCCCCAGCACTTCAGGAGACCGATCACCTGAGGTCGGGAGTTCGAGACCAGCCTGAACAACATGGAGAAACCCCATCTCTACTAAAAATACAAAATTAGACTGATGTGATGGCACATGCTTGTAGCTGGGAGGCTGAGGCAGGAGAATAGCTTGAACCTGGGAGGCGGAGGTTGCGGTGAGCCAAGATCACACCATTGCACTCCAGCCTGGGCAACAAAAGTGAAACTCTGTCTCAAAGAAAAGAAAAGAAAACCTATTAATATCAAAGATTTCCTCTGCTTCCTCCTCTTTCTCATATTTCAGGTTTTTTGTTTTTTTTTAAGTAGCGATTTTGTCTGGGTTATGCAAAAGGAAAAAAATTAATTGTTTAAGGGATTTGCTCATTAGAAATGAGAACTCTCTAGTGATTTGACTTTGGGTCAGTATTCAACCATTCCCGACTATTAGTTCAAGTCACCTTGGTTCCTAATAAAACATGGTCAGCCTGGAGCTGAATGAAATTCTCCCAGCTGTAAGAAAATGGGCTCCTCCTGTGGATTTCCAGAATATTCTCAGAGACTTGTTCCAGGCTCTGGCTCAAGCCAGTCCCTCTCACCATCCAGGACTTCAAGTGCCACTTCCACCCAAAGCTGCAAGCTCATGTGTCCCTCCTGGAGAGGGTACCACTGCTGGGCTGAATTCAATTGGCTTTAGCCATGGCAGCTGCCCAGTGGTTGCTCATGTAGTCTTTAAAGTTCACACGGTCTGGGCCCAATGCCGTGGCTGCCCCTCTTGGGCTATGTGAGTGTGGGTGTATTTCCTAACCTCACTGAGTCTCAATTTGCTCATCTACAAGAGGTGGATGGAGACATTAGTAATTACCTCTCTAGATGGTTGTGAGAATGAAACGAGATGAAGTGCCACGTGGCTCACAGTGAGCATTCAATAAGTGCTAGCTATTACTGTCCAATGTCTTCCTTCTTAACCCCCAGTGGAAATGTCCTTCCTACAGACAAATTATTATTATTCTGGATTTTCTTTGAGAAATTTTGCACCGTTTTTTCTGTAAAACGGAACTGATGAGCTCATTTTGAGTCTCATTTCTTGAGGTCTAAATAGGAGTTACTCAGCAGATCTTGCAACAGTTTGCTGTGCTATGTTCAACTTGATACACTGCACTTTTCATGTTTTTATGGAGAAAAGAACTCGTTGCTATATTCTCTTTCATTTTTCTCCACCTCTGGGAATAAAACATAGAAACTCTTTAGTGTTCTGTTAATTAGCTTGGATTAATTTAAAGTAAGTAAATATAATTAATAACAGTTTATTAATAATAGTAGCAATATTAATTAACAGGATCATTGTAGACCTCTCACCTTTAAATAATTTTACAAGTCTATGCTACTTGAAAGTGAATCTAGGCCGGGCACCAGTGGCCCACACCTGTGATCCCAGCACTTTGGGAGGCCGAGGTGGGCAGATTACCTGAGGTCAGGAGTTCCAGACCAGCCTGGCCAACATAGTGAAACCCTGTCTCTACTAAAGTCACAAAAATTTAGCCAGACATGATGGTACATGCCTGTAATCCCAGCTACTCGGGAGGCTGAGGCATGAGAATTGCTTGAGCCCGGGAGGCAGAGGTTGCAGTGAGCCAAGATCGCACCACTGCACTCCAGCCTGGGTGATAGAGTGAGACTCCATCTCAGAAAAAAAAGAAAAAAGAAAAGAAAAGAAAGTGAGTCTAGAATAGACATGGAGAGATGCAGGGAGAAGCGATGTTAGGGTGGTATTCCCAAAACATGTTTTGATACACTTTGCAAAAAGCAGGGGGTGGGGGTGTCCACAGTTAAATAATACATTTTCCTCTTAGAAAATCAAGAATCAGAGTGCCCTTAAACGTCCTCAAAAGTCTGTCTAAAAAGAACTTGTTATCCCCTGTAACACCTGTTAAAAGTCCATAATGAACTTGTAATCCATTTAGGAAATTACACCTCTCCAGAGACTCTTCTCTCTGCAGCCTGTGTTTACTTGCACTCACAAAGAGGAATCTCAGGTCAGCTAACTAGGATTTTTCTCCAAAAACTGGACTTTGACCAAGGCTGCTCTAGCCGTGCTCATCGGCTGGGACTAGGGCATTAAACTGTGTTTTATACAAATGAACAGACCTGGTGCGGTGGCTCACGCCTATAATTCCAGCACTTTGGGAGGTTGAGGTGGGTGGATCACCTGAGGTCAGGAGTTTGAGACCAGCCTGGCCAACATGGCAAAACCCCATCTCTACTAAAAATATAAAACTTAGCCAGGCATGGTGGTGGGTGCCTGTAATCCCAGCTACACGGGAGGCTGAGGCAGGAGAATCGCTTGAACCTGGAAGGCGGAGGTTGCAGTGAGCCAAGATTGTGCCACTGCACTCCAGCCCGGGCAACAGAGTGTGACTCTGTCTCTCAAATAAATAAATAAATATTAAAATATACACACAAACAGAGTACAGGTCCAATTCCTTTTAGCTCTCAAACCCTGACTCAGCTATGTCCTGAGAATCAGGTGGAAGAAGAAATGATTGAGAAATGGTGGAAGAACAGCCCATTAATAGAGGCCAAGTCTGAGCTGATGAGCCACACTGGCTGGGGTATCTGTTCATCAGCTGCTCCAGAATCTTGAGCTATCTGTATCAGTCAACAGTCATGTTTCATGCTAAAAATACATGCATCCAGCCTTTTAATCCATCAGTATCATTTGTCCTTCATGCCATTTTTCATTGATAGCTATGGTCACTAAACATTTATGGTCCCACACCCCATCAACCAAAAGTTTTGAGCATGCAACCTTATAACAGGTATATTCACGTATAAACTACATACACAAACTACTGTCCATGTATATATCAAAAATGAGTAAAGCTTCATTTCTTACTTTTCAGATAGCAAGATTAAATGCATGTTCTTTTCCTCCTGCAGACTCACGGGTCATCTTGCAACCCTTTTTGCTGCTCTCAGATGCCCCTGGAGAAGTTACTGCTGGGACGACTTTCTCCTAGAATAACACACAAGCCTGTTCCTAGTGATTTCCTGGCACAGGCAGATAGACCAGCTGCCTCTGGCTTTTGGCAGCATGTAGCTGCCTGCTGCATTGATCTTTGGCCCTTTTTACAACCCAGAAAGGCACACAGATACATTGCTGGCCCAGGGAGGAAGTGGTCTTTGTAACAGAACCACAGCAACGTCCAGACAATTTTTATCTTAAAGAAAACACTCCACCCTGCCCGCTTAGCTCCGACCTCTCCACGGCTTTCTCTTCCCTCTGTCATCCTTCTCCTTCCCTCTCATGGAGACTGAGTGTGCAGACCCGTGGGCTTTGAGAGCTGGGCTGCAACACCCATAGTGGGGATGTCCAAGCAGCCACAGTTGCCTTTCACTCTCCTCTTATGCTTTTTATCTCTGGAGCCCCACAACGACTGCAGAACTTCCAGACCACCTTCCCAGCACAGCCACCAAGCAAAGGGCACTTCTGCAATTTGGAGGCTGGTAACTAGCAAGGCCAGGTCTAAGCACCGCGGCTTCTTAGAAACAGAGCTACTCAATCCTGCGGGGGACGTAGCAGAAACCACACAGCCTGGCCTGCTCCATTTCTTCTTCACTGCCGGCAAAATGGAAACTTAACTTCTAACCAGATATGGTGAAATTGCACCATAACTTCTCCAAATCGGTTGAGCTGAGGAGTCCATAGGAACACAATGTGACCAATGAGAATGCAATTACCTGGCAGAAGTTTCTCTTTCCAAACTGGTATAGCATAGTAGGAATGCTTTCTTTGGATTGCCTCTGGGGAGAAGTTTTGACCTCGCATCATCAAAGACACCTTCTTTGCACCTCTTGCGTGTGGATGTATCTCTCTCTCCAATGGTGCAAAGAGGCTGACAGCAACCAACGTAATTTCTGTACTCTCCTTCAAATGGTTTTAAAATATCTTAAATCACACCTTTAAACATCTTAAATTGATTCTGAGAATTAATACATGGAAGACCTAAATGTTAAAATAGAAACCTCTCTGTAATCAGTTTAGCAAAGGATTTCCTTGAGCCCAGACTGCTGCAATCCCCCTGGACAGAAGTGCTTGGCAGAAGGGAGTGGAGTCCAAAGCAGGTGGGCACATGGAGAAAGAGGGAGACCAAGGTGGCCCGCAGAAGCAGCACTGGGAGTGTTCAGGGGCTGTCTGAAAGGGAAAATGCCCAAAGAGGGCAAGGGGCCAGGCACTCAGACTGTGACGACCGTACCAATGTGCTCAAGAGTGGCCCAGCAACTTAGGAGCTGAGGGAGCAAAGCAGGCAGTGAAACACTGCAACAGAGGAACCGTCCCCTCCAATTCCCCCATGCCTGCCCCTCACTGAAAAAATTAAAAATACCTAGATAAGGCCGGGCACAGTGGCTCACACCTGTAATCTCAGCACTTTGGGAGGCTAAAGTGGGCAGATCACAAGGTCAGGAGTTCGAGACCAGCCTGACCAACATAGTGAAACCCCCTCTCTATGGTGAAAAATACAAGTTAGCCAGGTGCGGTGGTGTGCACCTGTAATCCCAGCTACTAGGGAGGATGACACAGGAGAATCGCTTGAACCCAGGAGGCGGAGGTTGCAGTGAGACGAGATCACACCACTTCACTCCAGCCTGGGCAACAGAGCAAGACTCCACCTCAAAAACAAAAACACCTAGATGAGGGGAAGGACTGAAGAGAAAGTATATCAGTAAGTGTGATGTAGACCTGTTCACCAAGATCTCTTGAAGTCCGTTTAATTCACAAAAAGCCAATGGTGCCTCTGAAGGGGACCTTCCCTCCCAGCTGCTCCCATGGTGCCAGCAGCTGGCCCAGGGACTCTGACCCTGCAGTGTGAATCTTTGTCCTGAGTTTGCGCCATTCTTGGCATTCCAAATGCATTTTTCTTGGGTGACCGTGACTCCCTCTTTAGAAGGATCTCTGGGGGCATCAAAGTGTCCCTGGGCGAGAACTGAAGGCCAGCTCCTCCCTTAGCTCCCTAGCATGAGGCCTTCCTCTGTGGCAGGCCCCTAGTCCGTAGTCCATAGTCCCCAACACGCCTGCCACTGGCTGAGCCTTGAAATACACTCCGCCTAAAGGAGAGATGAACATTTGAATAACATTCGTTCGGATTTGCATCCCAAATAGATTGCACCCATCTTTAGGAGCCACTCAGGTGTTTTCAAACAGGCTTTTTATTCAAAGAAACGAATGAGAGAGGGGGAAAGCACCTGCAAAATGTCCCCATTCTTTCTGTCCTTGCTCTAGTTGCTCAAGGAGCCTCTCTGTTAGAAATGCACTGGTGTCACCTCCAGACTTCCACCCGCAGGAAAGCGAGGGGTGGGTGAGTTGAAGGCTGTCGCCAGCATGTCCTGCCTGTGGCTTCTGAAGGCGACTGGTGAGTCATGGCTGGTGTTCACAGTAGCACCTCTGGTCTAACCCCACAGGAAACAGGCCAACTTCTCTAACCAAATGACTGTCTCAGATCTTTCTGAAACTGCAGAGATCACACCTCCCTCCACCAACGCGTCCCGCATCCCCACTCCCTTTGTTTTAATGCTAGCGCTCACTAAGACGGTGAAGGGTGTCCGCAAAGCCTCTCCAGTGAAGCCCAACCTTCCTCACCTCCCTGGAGCTCAGAAAGCTGGCTCAGACAGACATGTGGTCCTAAGGGTGGTCATCACTCCTGGCAGGAGGTCCCCCTGCCCATGCCCCCACCTGTTAGCAACATCAGGGTTTGGACTCACTTGGCAGTGTAGACCCGCTCAAAGGCCAGTGTTCCCGTCCTCTGGAAGCTCCTCCCATTCTGGGTCCTGCTTTCGTGCTCCACCTTATGGGCAAAGAATCCTGCCAAGGGAAAAGGTTTGCATTTGATTCACCGTTCAGGAGCCTGTTACTTCCTTGTCTTACTAGAATGTTAAATGCCTCCTTGACTTGACCTCTAGACAGCCCTAAATGTCCTCCATCAACTGTCATTTAGCAGAAATGTACTCAGCAGCTGCTCTCTACTGAACACTGTGTCTGGTGTTGGAAATGCAGTCACGAGCAAGGCACGGCCCCCGCTTTCGAGGATCTTCCAGTCTAAAGGAATAGACAAAGGAGGAAAGCAGACGTTCCGCACGGCAAAGCCAGTCATGCCAAGATGAGATTGAGTGAGTCCACGGCACTTTCAGGGTCAAAGGAGGCAACTTAATCCCATGTCGGGTCACAGAAGGATTCCTAGGGGCAATGACACCTAAGATAAAATCTGAAGAACACATAGAAATTAGCCAAGCAGAGAGAGGGAGAGGGGCCGCTCTACTCTAGTAGAACGGAATATGCAAAGGTCCAGGGGAAAGAACTGTCTGTGGTTTAGAATGTCCAGCCAAGGAGGGGAAATGGAGGGCGCTGGGGAAGGAGTGGGATTCAGCAGAACCACAGACAAGGCCAAAGAGGGAGGTGATGAATCGTTCCTTCAATGACATGCATCCATGACCACTTGCCACGATGTGCCAGACACTTAGCTTGCATCCAAGAACAGAACAGACAAAGAGCCTTCGTTGGAGGAACTGATGCTCTGGCGAGGGCAGCAGAGGAGGAAACAGATCATTCACGGTAAGCAAAGTACATAAACAGAAACAATACCGTGTGCTCAGCTATGGGCCAAAGAAGAGCATGGTAAGGGGCTGTTTGACGCATGCAAGAGGGTGGGCGCCATGAGCCTCAGTGAGGAAGTAGCAACTAAGCCATGGCTTCAAGAAGGTGACCATGGAGACTCGCCCCTGGGGCTGAGCAGAGTGACCATGACCTTGCTGAGAGTCGAGTGAAGAAATTCAGAACTTAGTTCCGTCTGAGAGCAACAAGGAATTACTGACAGGTTTAAGCAGAGGAATGTCGTCATCAGAAAGCCACCCTGTCGTTAGTGTGGCAGGCACTTAGCAGGGTCAGATCCAGGATCGGGAGACAAGATAGGAGTCAACTGGGGTGGTGGCTGCAGGGGCGTCAGAGATGCCAAGGAGACACCGTCTGGAGGATTTGACTATAGATTGGATGCTGGGAGGTGAAGGTCTCGCTCCCGCTTCTGCTCTTCTATTTTATTCCTTTACTCCTTTTCAAGAGTGAAAAAAGGGATACATGTGATGGTCAGGGATCCAACCACAGGGTTCCTTCTCGTCAATTTCATATCAAGCTCCTCAAAAAGACATTAAAAGGGTGCTTTTCAATTGTGTATAGGAATAAAAGCCTTTCATGTTTTCCTTTTTGACACAAATAACACTCCTTCTGTAGGAATGTGGCCACTTTGGATGTATCTGTAGGACTCTCTTGCATAAAGGAAGGGCCCAACTCATCCCAGGCACCGTGGTGGGCACTTGCCACGTATTCCGTCACTGAGCTTTGCACCCACTCTGTGCAATGGGTAGTATTGTCCCCACTCTTTAGGTAAGAACGCTGCGACTTTCCCAGAGTCACCCCACCTCTGGGGAGCAGTGCAGCCGGGACTTCAAACCCATGGGGCACATGGGGATGTGTTTCCCCTATTGCTGTCACCGTGAAGCTCCCTGCAGGATTCCACCAGCTGCACAGGGTTTAATACACCTGTCCATTCGAAAGATCTGTTCTTATCAGAGTATGACAGAAAATGCTGATC
Source organism: Cacajao melanocephalus (assembly GCA_963573385.1). Lineage (NCBI taxonomy): Eukaryota > Metazoa > Chordata > Mammalia > Primates > Pitheciidae > Cacajao > Cacajao melanocephalus. The sequence goes on from CAUYLG010029155.1 coordinate 28,680, forward strand.
ATTTTCTTTCCGGAACCCAATATGGTGCTACCCGCCTCTGAACACATAAACAGGGCTAATGTACTCAACCTTCTGTATCTGCAGGTTCTGCATTCCTAAAGTCAACCAACCACTGACCAAAAATATTTTTAAAAAAATAACATTTTGTCTGTACTGAACACGTATAGATTTTTTTCTTGTCACTATTTTTTAACTATACAGTATAACAACTGTTTACACAGTATTTATATTCTATTAGGTATTATAAGTAATCTATGTCGCACCCAGTGGCTCACATCTGAAATCCCAGCACTCTGGGAGGCGGAAGCAGGCAGATCACCTGAGGTCAGGAGTTCAAGACCAGCCTGGCCAACATTGTGACACCCCTTCTCTACTAAAAATACAAAAATTAGCCAGGTGTGGTGGGGTGGGAGGTGGCACCTGTAATCCCAGCTACTTAGGAGGCTAAGGCAGGAGAATTGCTTCAACCCAGGAGGCAGAGGTTGCAGTGAGCTGAGATTGCACCATTGCACTCCAGCCTGGGCGACAAGAGTGAAATTCCATCTCAAAAAAAAAAAAAAAAAAAAAGACAAAACAAGCAATCTAGAGATTATTTAAAGTATAAGGAGGATGTGTGTAGGTTAAATGCAAATATTATGCCATTTTACATCAGGGACTTGAGCATCCATGAATTTTGGCATCCGAGGAAGGTTCTGGAACCAACCCCCCAGGATACCAAGGGATGACTGTATTAAAAGTCAGAGGTGGCCAGGGGCGGTGGCTCATGCCTGTAATTCCAGCACTTTGGGAAGCCAAGGCAGGCAGATCACGAGGTCAGGAATTCTAGATCAGCCTGGCCAACACAGTGAAACCCCGTCTCTACTAAAAATACAAAAAATTAGCTGGGTGTGGTGGTGCACACCTGTAATCCCAGCTACTTGGGAGGCTGAGGCAGGAGAATTGCTTGAACCCAGGAGGCGGAGGTTGCAGTGAGTGGAGATGGTACCATTTCACTCCAGTCTGGGTGACAGAGCAAGACTGTCTCAAAAAAAAAAAAAAAAAAAAAAAGAGGTTATTTCTGCAATCAGCAGCACAACGTGTGGCTGTACTTCTCTGCATCTGCCTCTCTTCTTTCCCTCCTTGCTCGGAGAACCAAGCCCCTCCCATTTCTCTAAGGCTGTGCCCTCTACCTGTGATCTTGACCCTGTCCGTGCACTGTCTTCAAGCCTGTATTTCGTTGCTCCTTCTCCCACTTCCAGAATGCTTAATATCATATTCTCTCCTTTTCTTTATCCTGGAAACACCCACAGATCTTCCCTACTCTTCAAACAAAACAAAAACAAACCCACCTCAGTCCAACATTCCACTAAGGTCTACCTCTCCTTCCTTCTAAGGTAAACTTGGAGGAGGTGGCTGCCTTTGTCTCCTCCTCACCACCCCCTCACTCCCCAACCTCTTGTAATCCTCCACTATGTTATGGAAACGATGCATGCAAAGACCATTAACATACTTATCTCAGCTAGCTGCTAACACTAAGCCAAACCCAGTGTGAGAGAGAGACAAAGTCACAGATAGAGAGATGGCTGCAAACCATTGTGAGGCACCTTCTGCACCTGCGCACTGTGAGCTACTTTAACTGTGTCATCTCATGCAAAATCTTTAGCAACCACACGTGAGGTTATCGATCACGCCACTGTTCAGTGAAGGAAACTGGGGGCCCGAGAAGTCAAACATGCTTCTCAACAAACATAAAAAGATCTTGAGATTTTAGTTAACCCCAGAGTTAATATGAGTCAGCAATGACACACAGTTCTCAAAAAAACAACTCATACGTAGATTATTCTAACAGAGTTGGTGTCTGGATCTCAGGAATGGCTTCCCTGTACAGAAGACACCTATCTGCCTAGGTGTTCTTTCTAAGAACACCGGAAGAGGAGAGGTCACCCAATGGCAAGGGACTCCAGAAACAATAGGCTGAAGAGGGGACGTTACAGTTGACACTGTAAACACAGAAAGAGCAGGCACAGTCTGAGAGATTTTAGGGAGCAGTACCAGGACTGCTGGATAAAAGGCATAGGGCTGCAGGTTTCAGCTTAACATAAGAACTTCTTGAACAGTGAGTGCTTGAATGAATGAATTGGAGGCAATATGCCTGGTGCAAGCGTCTACTCTCTAAAGTCAGATGATTAGGTTTTAATCCCAGCTTCACGACTCCTGACCTTGAGACTTTCAACCAATGGTCCAAATTCTCCATGATTCAATTTGCTTATCTGTAAAACAGGAATAAATAATAGTATATATTTCTAGGCTGGGCTCATGCCTGTAATCCCAGCACTTTGGGATGCCAAGACAGGAGGATCACTTGAGGTCAGGAGTTTGAGGCCAACCTGGCCAACATGGCAAAACCCTGTCTCTACTAAAAATACAAAAATTTCCCAGGTGTGGTGGCACATGCCTGTAGTCCCAGCTACCCATGAGGCTGAAACATGAGAATCACATGGGCCCAGGAGGCGGAGGTTGTAGTCAGCCGAGATCGCACTACTGAACTCCAGCCTGGGGGACAGAGTGAAAGTCTGTCTCAATAAGAAGAAGAAGAATAGTATCTATTTCATTGTCCACTTATAGAGACCTGTCTTTGTGCTCAGCAGTGTCATCGGTGCAGGAGAATAATGCAGGGAACAAAACAGGCACAGTGAAGGACAGGTCAGCCTGCAGTGACATCTCCAGTTTCTGCGAAGGTAGTGGCATGAGTGGGTGAGTGCATGAGTGCAAGGATTAAATGGTGCAAAGATTACATGGGATAATGCCAAGCACAGCAGGAAGCAGGAAGCACCATGCTTCACACAACGCACGCTTTCGATCCAGGCAACAATAGGAAAGGCAAGCTTGGAAGGTTGTGAGTTTCCCGATCATGCAGGGGTAGGTACTGTAAGGAAGATTCCTGCTTTGGGGGAACTTCATGAGTCTATGATTCTGTTTCTCGAGCCTATCAAACCCCAGGTTGGATGGCAAAGTCTTCCAATACAGTGCTTGTGAGGTTTCTTGTGAGTGTGTGTGTGTTGGGTTGGAAATAGTAGTAACGGCAGCTCCACCTCCCTCCTTAGCACCATGCTCACAAACCCTTATGACTGCAGGGCCATAATGTCTCCAAAACTTAGAGGAGGCTGCCTCTCCTGGGGGAAAGAGGACACGGCGAATGCCTGCCAGCTCCCCTACAGCCGGAGCAGTCGTGGAACTGCGCTCCTGCAGGAGGACATCCTTCCTCTGCCGTCACTAAGTATAGCTCACCGGCACTGAGCCCCTCCCCTCAGCTCCCATTTCTTCCCAATCACTTTCTCCAAATACAGTATATGCTTCCCAGGTCTGCATCACGTCCAAGCTGCTGGCAGCTAGGCAGGAGAAGTTGGAGGCCCTCTGCCTGCTGCTCACAAGAAATGCATCCATCTAATTAAAACTTGCCCTAAGCCCCAAACTGGGGAGACAGATTGGAGCCCAGCTCCTGTCTCCTTGCTGGCCAGCCTTGCAATACAGCCTTTCTTTTCTCAAAAGTCAGTGCCGTCGTATTGGCCGAAGAGCCCGTTTGCTCAGTAACATCTGTATTCTCTGGGAAAGCAGGATTTGATAGTTCTGGAACTAAAGGTTTCTTAGAACGATGTATTTAAAACCTGTTCTCTTTTTCCAAATCTTCATTCTGCTGGATCAAGTTGGAAAGGGTTACAAGTTCGAAGATCCTGGTGACTAAAGAACGTTTGGAAGGTAGAGGAAGACATTGCACCAGGTGGGCCAGCCTGCCCAATCGCAGAAAATCAGGCTCTCAAAGTGTAGAGAGAGTGCAGAGCCCAACCCAGCCAAGGGCGCGTGTGGAACTGTGCCGCATTGTCCTGGACACAGACTGTGTACGGTGCCTGGTAACAACATGGAAATCTTTTTAACTAACAGGAAGTGTTCAGAATGGCATTTTGGGGTATGAGGAAGAAGAAAGGCAGGGTTTTTGCATATTTTTTGAACTCTGTAAGGTTGGTCTACGGTTGAACATTGAGGTTAATCAGAATTGCAAAGAGAGGCTTGAACATACATCTGGATCTTTGTGATTGCCTAAAAACTTACAGTTAAAAACAAATAGTGGTGTTATCTCCTGAATCGTTTGAATGTTTTGCCCCCTCCATTGAGAGGTTTACAAGGGGCCCTTCTGTGGTTTTAAAGGGTCCACAGAAACTCCCTTCCTGAGCAGGGGCAGGACAACTGTGCAAAGTCATTCTGACCACACATTGCCCAGCTGGCTCCCAGGAGGGCAACAGTGACAATGGAGAAACAGAGGCAGTGATGTGCAGGCCATCACACTGCAGCCCAAAAAATGAGCTCCCTGCTAGTCCATGCTAGTATCTCCCCAGCCAGGAAACCCCCAGCAAACCCATCACTTCCCAGAACTCTGTTCGTGGGCCACTGTGCCCTGTGGTCTCTGAAAAGTCTAGACCTCCAGATTGTGGCTGTCAGGACTCAGACATTTGAGCATCTTTAATCTTACCTCTACCTCTCACTCGTCCCACAGAAGAAGACTTAATCCTATCTGTCAAACAGAATTAGAAATCTCACCACCCACCTCAATCTGAGCACGGTTTGCTAGACCATGATGGCAACGGCCAGGACAAAGTCGTGGGCAGAGCAGGGGCAGTTCCCTGGTGCACCTCCGTTAGGAGAGGTGAGAAGACCCTGTCCTCGAAACAGAGAGCTCTGAAGCTTCCCCCAGCTCAGCTCCAAATCAAGAGGGAGCTGGAGAGACTGAACTCAAACTTCGTAGCTGGGTTCAGCCCCAACTGCACAGGCAGGTGAGGGGGCACAAGCTCCCCTGTCCACCGATGCCCTTCACCTTTATTGGTGGGGTCAGGAGAAGGGCCAGAGGGGAGGTCCTCCCAGAGCTGAATAAGTGCTGCCCACCTGCCCACCCATACAGCTACCTTCACAGCGACTGGAGGGGTCGCTGCAAGCTGGCCTGTTCATCACTGTAGCTGTTTTTTTCCTGCTCTATCCCCCTATATCCAGAATACTATCTGGCCCAGAGCAGAGTCTCTGTACATGTATACAGGTCGAATAAAGGAATACTTTCCAATTTACAGGGCCAAGGGAGCCCTGTGTGAAATCATAAAGGCTCAAGGAAATGGGGGCCTAAATAAGCCAATTGTTCCCTCTCTGAGCTACAACTCTGTAGAGTGTAATTTAGTATAAAAATGTTTGGGTCAGAAAGCCACAAAGTGTAGTTCTTATAGAAAACATACTTGGAGTGTGCAGAGTTGGGCCTCTCTGGTGTGGAGGCCGACGGGGAGCCTTGCTCTGTGCCCAGAAGGCTACATCGCCAGCATCTGTCCATACTTAAGATGGGAGAAAATAGTAGAATATCCCAAAGTGATTAAATACTCGAAGTTCCAAAGTGTGACAGCGTGTCAATGTTCAGTAATCACCACAAAGCTACAGCAGCTGCCCTTAGTAATTACTCTCCTTTTTTCACTATCTTAATAAATCTAAAACACACAAAGCCACTGAAGATACTTATGAAAATGGTCGGAGGCAGTCCTAACTCAGAACTTTAGGGAGGCAGCTCACGCAATCCTGCCTTTTCACATCTAGATATCTTGCTTGGTTTTTTTTTTTTCTTAACTGCTAGCAGAATTAATGGAAATGCAAACCCCAAACAGGACAATTTTCCTCTCTCTCTCTCTCTTTCTGAAGTATGCAATGTAAATAAAAAATGCTTCCAAAATTATATGTTGCTAGAGAAGAAGAAGGTATTACCAAAAAAAAACCCATGTTTCTTCAGAAGAAAAAAAAAGTAATATAGAGGAAAAATAGTAAGATGATTTTTCCCACACGCCTCTCGAAATCACTTTCTTTTTTGGTCTGCAGATGACTGGTAACTTCAATCGCACTGCAGATGTTAGAGAAGCCCAGTGTCTGAGTAACAGTGTATATCACGTTCCCTTTCCAGTCTTCTTGCCTTCCACCCCTTGCCTGGCCACATTAATTAATAGTTAAAATGCTGATCATAGACACTTCGGTAAGGGTTTTAGCAAAAGCCTTCAAGTTGCAGCCTTGGCTCTAAAAATGGGACTAGTCATCACCGTGAAAGTGAAAGACCGAGAGGAGGAAAACCCCAAATTTACACAGAAATACACACACCCCTATACATTCAAATAAAAAGAAGCAAAAAGAGATAAGGTAAAAGTGTGTGTGCAGGCGCACACACAGACACAATTGCTTAAGCCTGACTTCCAAACAGCTGTCAAACAAAATCTCTCCTTCTGTTCTTCCCTGAGTGAAGGGCTTTCCTTACCATTCTGGACCACGCTGATGAGGGTGACAATGGCCAACAGGACAACATTGCCTACAGTTTCTTGATCCATGTTTGCTTCAGGCTCTCCGGAGAGGACTGCTCTGGCTTCGGCTCCACAACCTGCCCTGTACAGGAAGGGGAAGTGAGAGGCTGCACTCTTTCATCATTAGAATTTCTGAAGCTTCCCAGCACAATTACACAGTGCCTATTCTTCCTTCTTTTTTTTTTTTTTTTTTTTAACTAGCCACCACAGTGCCCTGGCTATGGTTCAGTGTGATCTGCCAGGAGATGCAGGGCTTGGCAGAGGAGCAGACAAAGCCAGCACATTTCCTTGTCATGGGAAATTTCCCTGAGAGTCTCCAGAATGAATTCCGGACCCAAGACCATGACCAGCATGAACCCAGCACAGGCACCAGAGAATCTGGAAGCTGCCATCATCTCTGACTTCAGCAAAGAGAAAGAAGGGAAAGAAAAACCAAAACTTTCAGGTCAGGCAGGCAGAGTGGCATGAGCCTGTAATCCCAGCACTTTGGGTGGCTGAGGTGGGAAGATCACTTGAGCCCAGGACTTTGAGGCTGCAGGGAGCCAATGACCGTGGCGCTGCACGCCAGCCCTGGCAACAGAGCAAGACTCTGTCTCACACACACATACACACAAAAGTAAAATGAAACTTTAACAAAAATGTATAGAACACCAAAAGATCTGTGCCCCAAGTACTGTCCTTCTTTCCTTGAATTCCTTGAATTCCAAGAAAAAAGAAAGTGAACACTTAACACATAGTAGGGCTCTCAGTAGTAGCTGCCTAAGGTTTGAATGAAGGAAGAATTAAATGGCAGTGGAAAGGGACAACTGATATCTCCATTTCTTCAGAGAAAAGTAGCAAAAGGAATTAATGAATTAAACCAAAGAATTAAAACCAAACCAAAGAATTTAGGTAAAAGGCAGAAATGGAGTTACAGATGATCCCTAAGAGAAATTTCCAAAGGATTGTCAAACACTGCAACTGGCTTTTCTGAGGCAATTGTAGAAACACCTTCCTTGAAATTCTTTTCAACTTAATCAGAGTAGAGAGGCTCTGCTTTCTGAGAAAGTGTAAGAGTGGACCTGCTGGGTAGGCGAGGTGGCTGCCTGGTATTCTGTAGCTCAGCTCAGTGTGAATGGCAATCCCTCTGAGGTCACATAGAAAATGCAAAATATCTGCAATCTTTGTCCCAGACTCAGCTATTTGGCATTGGTTAAGAGGTGCTTTTATCAAAACTTCACTTTGAATGAGAACATGGACCGCTGTAACTGCTGGCAGCAGGGAAGGCTGCATCTCGGCATGGAAGAGGTCAGTGTGGGGGAAGAGCTCGCATCCTCATAAGTGCAGTGCCAGAGGCCAGCTTGAGTGTCCTCGGTTCAACTGAAAGAGAAAGGCCGATGAAGGCAGTGTGCCGAGTTGCATGTGGGGAAGCCAGCAGCCGGGGCAGTCTGGCTGGTCATGACACACTTGGGTACTCCCTGAGTCCCTGAGTGCCTCGGACACTTTGTAGAATGTACACTTTATATTAGCCAAAACTCTCCAGAGAAACCGAACTAGTATATAAATAAATCTTCTCATATATATACATACATACTGCAGATCTATAATAGAAATTGGTTCACACGATCATGAAGACCCTGAAGTTTCATGGTTTGCCATCTGCAAGCTGGGGACTCAGGGAAGCAGCTGGTAGAGACCAGTCTGCATTCAAAGGCCTGATAATCAAGGAGGGCAATGGTGCAAGACCCCGTATGAATCTAAAAGCTGAAGAACCAGGGGCTCCAGTGTCTAGAGGCAGGAGAAGATTGATGGTCCAGCTCAAGAAGAAGAGGGAATCTGGCTTTCTGCCCACTTTTTGTTCTAGTCAGGCCCTCGGTGGATTGATGACACCCACCACATTGGTGAGGGTGGATCTTCTTTACTCCGTCCACTGAGTCCAGTGCTGATCTCTTTCAGAAACACCCTCTCCAACACACCCAGAAATAGCATTTTACCAGCTACCTGGGCATCTTTTAGCTCAATCAATGTGACATAAAATTAACTACCACAGAGTTATTACAAGATTGTTTATGGCTCAGCGCTTGCAAGAGCAGTTTGATAAGTTTCAGGGGATGTTTAGGTTTTGGTAGCCAAGGAGTTTGAACCCCATAAAGAATTAGCCTTTCTAACATTTACCACATCTTAGTGACAATGCACCAGAAATGAAGGCAGTCCTCCTACCAAAGGAGTCCAGTTGCAAGCCATAGAAACTTAGCTCAAACTAGCTTAGGCAAAAAGGAGAATGTATTCACTCCGAGTCTAAAAATTTGACAACTGAAGTTGAAAAGAGCAGAGATGTGGTTAGGCCTTGGAGCTAGAGAGCTTTCTCTCTCGCTCTCTCTTTTTTTTTTTTTTTTTTTTTTTTTTTGGACAGATTCTCAATCTGTTGCCAGGCTGGAGTGCAGTGGTACAATATCCACTCACTGCAACCTCTAACTCCCAGGTTTAAGGAATTCTCCTGCCTCAGCCTCCCGAGTAGCTGGGATTACAGGCACGTGTCACCAGGCCCAGCTAATTTTTGTATTTTTAGTAGAGACGAGGTTTCACCATGTTGACCAGGATGGTCTCGATCTCTTGACCTCATTATCTGCCCACCTTGGCCTTCCAAAGTGCTGGGATTACAGGTGTGAGCCACCAGGCCCAGCCTCTCTCTCTCTTAAATGTAGGACTCTTAAATGGAGTTCTCTCTCCCTGCCCCACTCCCACCCTTCCCTCTTTTTTTCTCCCTCGTCCCTTTCTCTCTCTTCCCCTTCTCTCTACCTCTGTCTCTGTCTTTCTTCTAATCTCTCCTGTAGCCCTCTCTCAGCTTCTCTTAGCATGTCAAACTTATTCTCTCTGCAGACCTGTTTTCTGGAGACATCTTCACCGACTCTGGAGTTCTACCTTTTACAGCTTCCATCACCTGTCAAAGACTGACTTCTCTCATCTCATCTTTCAGGACAGCCTCACTGGCCCAGGCTGGCCGGGTGTCCACTCTTGGAGAGGTCAACCAGATGGCAGGAGAAGGAAGACCCTGGTGGTTCTCACGATTATCATATGGCAGAGGGGGGACTAATCCCACAAAGAAAATCTGGGAGGAGGGAGTGAGAGGTATATTTACTGTTGCACTTCGACTGTCCAATACTTATAATCCCCAGATTAAAATTTTCAGTTTGTAAAGAAGTTTATCTATCCTACACGCTTCTGTCTTTAAAACTCATCCCAATCTGCCGGCACACGGAAAACAGCACTCACAGGGACCAACTTGGTCAGCCCCCACCACCACTGGAAACCTTCCCGGCTCCGTGGGACGCAGAGACCCAGGGCTTCTGGGGCCTCACACATGGGAGAAAAGTCCAGCCATTGGAGCTTTAGAAGATCCAAAGGCTCCTGGCGAGAGGTGCTGGGCACCCTGCCCTGAACTCCTTGGAGTCACCCCCAGTTAGCGCACAGAGCACGTGCAGAGGCCCTGGGGTGGAGCGAGTCCCCTTCACCCGGAGAGAGCGTGTTAATAGCCCAGACGGCCATTAAATTACAGCGTGCACATTAAGATTCTGGCTGCAGCTGCAGAGGAACACTTATCAGAGGTGAAGCCTCTGGAAACGCCATTCATCTCAATAGAGAGCTGCTGAGACAGAACAAAAAGACAAGGGGCGCCGGGGAGCCGGGGAGGGGAGCGCAGCCCGCCCTGCCTGCCCGGATTCCCACATCCGCATCCGGAGGGCTGTGTCGTGGGGACCTAGTCTGTGTTGGGCACTGTACCCAGAGCCTCACATTTGCTCCTCAGTGCAACCCTCTGAGGGACAAATTAGTCCCCCTTCATTGCCCAGAAAGTGAAACTGACGTTCAGAGGGGTTGAAAATGTGGTGAAGGGCCTGGCGCGGTGGCTCACGCCAGTAATCCCAGCACTTTGGGAGGCCGGGGCTAGAGGATGGCTTGAGTCCAGGAGTTGGAGACCAGTCTGGGCAACATAGCAAGATCCCCGTCTCTATAAAATATAAGTCAGCCGCGCCTGGTGACACGGACCAGTAGTCCCAGCTACTCGGGGCCAAGGCAGGAGGATCGCTTGAGGCTGGGGAGATGGAGGCTTCAGTGAGCTGTGATCTCAACACTGCACTCCAGCCTGGGCAACAGAGGGAGAGCCTGTCTTTAAAAAAAAAATGTGTTCAAGGCAAAGACCCACATAGCAAGGAGCGGAACAAGGGTTTAAGCCCAGGCCGGTCTGGCTTTAAAGTCTGGGGTTTTAACCACCCTACGTGCTGCCACTGGAGTCATCTTCAGAACCTGGGGCTCCCTGGTCCTTCTGCATTTGTGCCTGGCAGTCCCCTCACAGGCTAAAGCTCTGAGCAATAGCCCCTTAGCCATGAAGAGAGATTTTTAGAAAGGAAAGAAAGGAAGACATATACACTTCATGGGAAATAACATATCCCCACCACATCTGACTGTTAACAAAGGTAATTTAACAAGAAATATCCCACAGCGACAGGGCTGTGAGCCCACCCCTCTCCCACCCGTCCCCTGCTCCCTGCGCCCTCTGTAATTATGCATATGCTGCACTGATCTGTGTGTGACAGGTTAGTTAGACAAATGTGCAGGGAGTAGGCAAGAATAATTAGCACATTCATTAATTAGAGTACTGTTAGTAGTTTGACTGTGAAGGACAACCATTTGTCGACAGAGATCAGGACAGCTGGGGCCAAGCAGCGACTCAGGGGGGCAGCAATTCAGGGACACCGAGGCTCTGCCCAGCTGCTGTTAAAAATCCTAAGAGCTGTGCAGACACTTCGCGTCAACACGCCTCCATCGCCATGGCAACGGGGCCACTCTGCCCGGCTGTCAGGCTACAACATTCACATGGCCTTCATCCTCACCTCAGGGTGCATGTTGGCATCTCATGACATCTCTTCCCCCCACTCCCCATTCAGAGTTGCCCTCCGTGTTCATTAGGATGAGGATTGACTGGTGGTGAGGGAGAGGAGGCAGGAGGTGGGATCAGTGCTAGGCAGGGCACAGAGGTACAGCCCAGGCCTATGGGCTCAAGTTATGGATGGTTACACAACAGTTCCTCTTCATTTCAGTTAGTTTAAAGCATATTCAGACCGATATTGATCTAAAGGATAAGTGATATGAACAGAGATACCAGGCATGGTCTGCTCCAGATGTCACATGCCAACAGTGTCTGTGGGAACCAAATCAACCTGCTTAAAGCGTCATTTCTCCTCCCCCAGCCACAATCAGGTGGACTTTCCTTCCATGTACAGCTAGCTCGTGGTTCTGAAGAGAGTTGAACTAAATTGAGATGAATCCTCCTGCCATTCTATAGATGAAGAAACAAAGTTAGTGAATTGCTGTAACCTCACATGCTATTGATTAAACTCCACACATGCTCGGAGTGCTTTACAGACATGACCGTCTTTCTCTAGAATCTTAAGTTGTAAGCTAAGCATGTCAATGCAAAGCAAACAAATAGAAGACAAAATCCATAGCCATTCGCACAGACAGATAGCAGGAAGCCAATGTCTCATCCGCAAAACCTCTTCCTTTTCCCATCACAAACTCACACCACACAGTGTATTACTTGTGAGTTTGTAGGAAAATGAAGCAAATGACCCATGCAGATGGAAAACATCATGCAGTGTGTTGTATAAGAAAACAAAGGTTAAGGCCGGGCGAGGTGGCTCCCACCTGTAATCCCAACACTGTGGCAGACCGAGGCGGGCAGATCACCTGAGGTCAGGAGTTCAAGACCAACCCGGCCAAAATGGCAAAACCTTGTCTCTACTAAAAATACAAAAATTAGACGAGCATATTGGTGCATGCCTGCAATCCCAGCTACTCAGGAGGTTGAGGCATGTGAATCGCTTGAATCCAGGAAGCAGAGATTGCAGTGAGCCAGATCATGCCACTGCACTCCAGCCTGGGTGACAGAGAGAGACTCATCTCGAAAATAAATAAATAAATAAGTTTAGATATGGATTTCATTGCTCCAGACTTGGCTTTATCTGTCTTGTAGGCTGGCCAAGGAAAGGAGGTCAGTCATGGGCATGACCTGCCTTGGGAACATTCAGTTCTAATAGGATTAAAATTTGTGATGCTCATATATGCTCAGCTGAGTTTTGACAAAGTAATTCAATGGGGAAAGGAAAGTCTTTTTAACAAGGGTGCTAGAACAACTGTATGTTCTTATGGGAAAGAAAATGAACCTTGACCCTTCCAAAAAATCACACAGAATATAACTAGAAATGGATCTTAAACACAAACATAAAAACTAAAAATATAAAGCTTCCAAAAGAAAACATAGGAGAAAGTCTGTGACCATGAAGAAGGTGAATATTTTTTAGATAACACAAAAAGCATGAGCCATCTAAGAAAAAAAATCTGCGAATTAGACTTCATCAAAATGTAAAACTGCTCTTCAAAAAACAACAGACATTTTGTTAAAGAAGATATACGTATAGCCAGTAAGAGCATGAAAAGATGTTAAATTTCATTAGTCATTAGGGAAATACAAATTAAAACTACAATGAGATAACACCACACACCTATTGGAATGGTTAGCAAGGGTATGGAGCAACTGGAACAGTCATTCATGGCTGGTAAGAATGTAAAATGGTAAAGGTAAAAATGGCAACATGTTGGGAAGAGTTTGACAGTTTTTTTTTTGTTGTTAGTTAGTTTGTTTTTTAGAGACCAGCTTTCACTCTGGCTCCCAGGCTAGAGTGCAGTGGTGTGATCATAGCTCATTACAACTTCAAAGTCCTGGGCTTAGGCGAATCTCCCACCTCAGCCTCCTGAGTAGCTGAGACTACAGACACACACCACCACACACGGCTAATATTTTTTTATTTTGTAGAGACAGGGTATCACTATGCTGCCCAGGCTGTTTGAACTCCTGGCCTCAAACAATTCCCCCAAGTTAGCAGTTTCTTAAAAAGCTAAACATACACTTCCCATCTGTCCTAGAAATTTCACCCAGGTATTTCATCATTAGAAATTAAAATACATATCCTGTATCAGTCAGAGATTGACCAGAGATGCAGAACCACTAGAGGATATTTTATATTTTTAAATATATATACACACACATTTTTAAGAGATTCATTATAGGGATTTGACCTTATGCAGTTATGGGAGCTAATTAAACATCTGAGTGTGTTTTTGTTTTCCATGGTTTCTGTAACAAAGTGGCACAGACTGAGTGGCTTAAAACAGCAGAAGTGTAATATTTCACAGTTTTAGGGAATAAAGTCCAAAATCAAGGTGTCGGCAGGGCCATGCTCCCTCTAAAATCTCTAAGGGAGGATTCCTTCCTGCCTGTTCCTGGCTTCTGGTTATAATCCTTGGCTGGCCCCTGCCACCACCTCCATCCGCACACGGTATTTTCCCCGGGCATCTCTGTCTTCCTGTGGCCGTCTTATAAGGACACTAGTGGTATTGAACTAGGAGCCCATCCTGAGACAGTATGCCCTCATCTTAATTAATTATATTTACAATGATGCTATTCCCAAAAAAAGGTTACATTCTGAAGTTGTGGCAGGTAGGGCCTCAACCTACCTTTTGGGGAGACACAATTCAACCCTTAACAGTGAGGTTGCTGTTTCTGTGACTGGTGCTGAATCCTAAACTCTAAAGGGCAGACTCAGGAAGAGAGGAAGGGCATGAAGCGTGAGAAGCAAAGACAACCCAAAATCCGCAAGACTGAGCTGACACTGAAATTTGCAAGAAACCACAGGATGTGCTGGAATCCATAACTGTCACTCAACAACATGAAGCCACAATTTCAATGCTGGGGGCTTTCTGCAGGAGAATGTGATGCCCTCATCACAGTGCAGTCAGAGATACTGAAGGAGCTTCCAGCAGAAGCTGGAACAGCTGTGAGCTCAGCCACTGACCGAAGCCAACCAGATGATGGGCAGATTCCCAACAATGTGAGACAGAGCCACATGCCGTTGCTTACCTGCTTAGCATAAAAAGATGCTGCTCCTTCACTCCCACCTTCCTCATATCATGTAAAATGTCTCCAGTGGCCCACACGAATCCAGAGGTATGTAGGAAAGTGAATTTGGGGAAACATGGCTCCAGCGTAAGCACATTGACAAAATACAAACCTACCAGGGCTTACCTGTTGTTAGCTTAGCATCCATATGCACCTCTTAACCATGCTGAAGTTGCCTTCCAAAAAGACCACGGTGATTGGGCACAGTGGCTCACACCTGTAATTGCAGCACTTTGGGAGGTCGAAGTAGGCAGATCACTTGAGGCCAGGAGTTCAAGACCAGCCTGGCCAACATGGAGAAACCCCTTCTTTACTAAAATTACAAAACTTAGCCTGGTGCACCTGTAATCCCAGCTACTCTGGAAGCTGAGGCAGGAGAATCACTTGAACCCAGGAGGCAGAGGTTGCAGTGAGCCAAGATGACACCACTGTACTCCAGCCTGAGCCACAGAGTCAGACTGAAAAAAAAAAAAGACCATGGTAAAATCATGCTTCCGCCTAGCAATGAAACTTTCTCTTATCCAATAGAAAATGCACTAACCCTCTTCTCTTTATTCATCTTTGGGTGATATTAATTCTGCTTGTGACTAAGTCACATTCCCTTTTTGATATATTGTAACTTAAATACTGAGATATAAAGTTAACTACCATTAACACATATTATGTTGTATAGTAGAGAAATTGACTAGAGGAATAGAAAAAACACTAGTTAGCTGGGTGTGGTAGTGCATGCCTGTAGTCCCAGATACTTGGAGGACTAAACAGTAGAATCAGTTGAGCTCAGGAGTTCAAGACCTGCCTGGGCAACACAGCAGAGCTCATCTCAAAAAATAATAATAAATAAATAAACTGTTTAATATATGCACAGATACATTTATGTCAAGACAAAGAAGAAATATTCAACACTATTACCATCCTCATTTCTCAAACTGGTTGTATGGGTTTTGACTGATATTTATAACTACCTTTCACTACTTATTCTATATTCCCCTTGAGAGGAATATAGATGGATATAGATGGAATATAGATGGATGTAGATAGACTATTCCCCTTGAAATATGCCCACCTCAGTGAGTCCAAGTTCCTTGCCTGGTGACTCAAATCTTCATTCCTGAAAGGACTGGATCATGATCAGTCCTCTGTGTACTAGGTTAGTGTCACTTTCCATTGACATTAGTCACAGATACATAGAGTACATACTCCTCACCCTCATTGTGAAGTGGCAGCCCAATTTCTCCTTGGTAATTAGGATCAGTCACCCCAGGTGGGAAAGGAACCCCCTTCCTTGCTTGTGTGTTCACTGGCATGACGAGATGGCAAACTCAGCTGTCAATTTAGTGGAGCCACCATTGTACTCCCTAATGGAAGCATTCCCCCCATAGGAACTAAGATTTCTGCAATAGCAGAGCCAAAGTTACAGGAATGGGAAGGAAAAAGTCAGTACTGGAACACCAGGGGTGTTAGTGGGAAAAGCCACTCCCATTTTTACCCCATGATTCTTGGACCCATGAATCCTGACAGTGGGAGAAATAGCATTATATACTGGTCACTGACTTAAAGCATCCTGGAGGACATAACCCCAGGCTGGCAAGGTGTTGCCACCCAGCTGGTGCTATAAGTGAGCCTTTAAAATCCATTCCATTGTTCTAATCTGGCCACCTGCTTCACTGTGGGGCCAGTGAAGCCCATGATCAGAAGCTCATATCTGTACTTCCTTTGCTGTAAGATTACTTCCTTGGTCAGAAGCAATGGTGGATGAAAATTTTTAAGAAATAGAATTAAGTCCATGGATGGTGGGTTTGGCAGAGCATCATAGTCAGGGAAGGCAAACGCATATCCAGAGTAAACGTCTATTCCAGGGAAGACAAAGCACTTCCCCTTCCATGATGGAAATGGTCCAGTGTAATCAACCTTCCACCAGTTGGCTTTCTAGCCCAGGGAATGGTGCCATATTGGCATAGATTTCTATCTTGGCAGAATGAGCACTCAGCAATGGCTGGAGCCAAATTGGCTTTGATGAGTGGAAATCCATGTCGCTATGTCCATATAGCCCTGCCCCCATGGCCATGATGTCTGTGAACCCATTGGGCAACAGTGGCTGGGGAAACAGACTAGCCGATGCTGTCAGAATGAATCGTCTTATTCAGCTGATTATTAACATCCTCCTCTGCTGTGGCTGCTCTTTGGTTAACATTCATACGAGATACATATTCTCACGTTTTGTGTGTATTCAGAGAGTTCTACCCATATACCTCTTCCCCACGACTCCTTGTCACCAGTTTTCCAATCATGTCTCTTGGAAATTCCTGGTCATCAGGCTAAATCATTAACCACTGTCTGTGATTTTGTGTAAATCTGTAACTTATGGCCATCATCTCTTCTAGGCAAAATGAACACCCACTTGTATTGCTCCAAGTTCTGCCCCCTGAGAGGGTTTTCCTTTGGCACCGTCCTTCAGGGGCACCCAAGAGTAGAGCAGTAGTACTTCAGCTAGCCACTTTGGGCAGTAGCAGCACTATAAACTATGCTCCAATTTATTTTTTCCTCCATCAGGTAGTCACAGGAAACTCCCCGTGAAGCCACAGATGCAGACTGAGAGGGAGCAGTCAACTTGGCAACAGTACTGGCCAGGCCAAGGGCCTGCACTACTTGCTAATGCAACTTATTTGTGCCTGCAGGATCTACCTGGGCCCAATCTCATATTCCATTTGATGATGGAACACTGCTGTGTGCACTCAACTTTCTACTGCGGGTCCTATGACTCTTGTTCATGATGGACAACTCAGGTCAAAAGACAACATGGTGGCCCATGGTGACGCATTTTGTGTTTGTTATTGATAGTAGCTAGATGTTTTTCAAAAGGAGACTAGTTATCTTCGGAGAATGACACAGCTTTGCTCCAAATCATTACTTGCTATGCTGGGGTTCACTTATAAAGGCCTGCCAAATGCTCCAAACCACCTCCTTTTCCACCGCAGCCACTTGAAACACCACCACGTCAGTTGGGCCTTAAGGCCTGAGTGGCAGAGCAGCTTGCACAGCAGCCTGAACTTGTATGCAGAGCCTACATTCATTGTTCTGGGGTCTCATTCAAAACTGGCAGCCTTCTAGATTTCAAAATCGTTCAAAGCTGGAAACAACCAAATGTCCATCAGGCAGTAAATGGACAAATTGCGACATATTCTTACCATGGAATTATCCAGCAATAGAAAGAACAAAGTACTGATGCACACAACATAGATGAATCTCAAAAACATTATGCCAAGCAAAAGAAGACAGACACATAAGGGTGGGTGCTGTATGATTCCATTTGCATGAAACACTAGAAAAGGTAAGTAGAGTTTACAGCACCAGAAAGCAGTCAGTGGTTGCCTGGAGCTGGGGCTAGGGCTGGATTTGGACTGGAGAGGGACTTTTTGGGGTGATGGAAATGTCCCATATCTTTATTTTCGGTGATGGTTACGTAGATGTACACATTTGTCAGAACTTGTCAAACTGTACACTCAAAATGAGTACATTTTATTGTGCATAACTTATACCTCAGTAAAGCTGCTTTTAAAAGAGCATTTCAAAAAAATTTTTTGCTGGGCATAGTGCCATGCACCTCTAGTCCCAGCTACTTGGGAGGCTGAGTTTGGAGGATCCCTTGAGCCCAGGAGTTCAAGCCCAGCCTTGGCAACATTGCAAGACTTTGTCTCTAAAAATTCAAAAAATACTAAAATTGTTTGATGTTTAGTTAGCTCAGTAATATTTTTCACTTAGGAGTTAAAGTGAGTTTCACAGAAACATAAATAACTTTATTTAATAAGGGTTTAACAAAGGAATTTATATTAACCAAACTATGGCATGTATGGATTAGGGAATCTCCTGACTTTGTATTTCAGAAAGGTTAGAAATATCAAATGGTGGAAAACTCTATCACCCATTCTTTCTACACAGACAAGCAATGCTGCCTTCAGAGCCAAGTCAAGTACACAAATACCTTGTGATATACCCCTTATTCCTTGGTTTCCGTTGGCCAGTAGTTTTAGTAGTTAAGTAATGGGAACAGTCATCTGGGACTCTAAGGTAAGGTGACCAGATATCCTGAACTGACCCAAATAATAAACAGATTCCACTTCTATGGAAAAGAATCAGTGAAATAACTATAAATTGCCACTGATCTCAGATCATCTTCCATCTTTGGCCAGAAGCCATGAACTATGCTTTTGGATTACCTGCTCTATCCCACAAGAGAGAAAGTGAGCAAGAAAAAAGGCATCGAAGGAAGGCACTAAACATAAATGAGCTCAAAAAAGAAGTCAGCCAGTTAGAAGATAGGAATTTGTTTGATTCTGTCAGAAATTTGGAGAAAAGGCTTTATTAAATCAGCTCGCTATGTAATTAATCCAAAGCAAAATCCTAGGGACCAACTATTCCAAATCAAGAGAGGATGGAATGATCCTACTTAAGTCTGAGTCCTAGAGCACTGGGACAGGACATCTGGGACAGGAACCCCACCCTAGGTGAGTCGCTATAGCTAACACTTATTAAATGCTCACCTTTTGCCCAGAACCATGCTAAGCATGCCACATCTCACTTAGTCCATTTTGCCAAGATAGAAACTGAGGCTCACAGTGACTTGCCCAAGATTACCAGCTAGCAAACACTGAAAATGCAAAAACAGGCTAAATCCTTTTCCTGGTCTAGCTTTCATAGGTTCTGCCACAGGCTCTGCTCCTCCCACAAATTATCAGTAAGTTGGTATGAAGTATGGACACTCTCAATTATCAACACATTGTCAGCAAACTAGCAATAGAGGAACACTTTCTCAACTTGGTAAAGAACATCCACAAAAAAACCTACAACAGTTAGCATCATACTTAATGATGAGAAACTAGAAACTCCCACTAAAATAAGGAACAAGGATGTCTCCTTTCATCACTCCTTTTCAACATTGTATTTAAAGTCCTACCTAATGCAATAAGACAAGAAAAGGAAAAGTATACAGATTAGGAAGGAAGAAATAAAACTGTCTTTGTTCACAGGTGACATAATTGTCTATGTAGAAAATTTGATAGAATCAACAAAAACTCCTGAAACTAATAAGTGATTATAGCACGATTGCAAGATACAAGGTTAATATACAAAAGTCAGTCACTTTCCTATATACCAGCAATAAGCCAGTGAAACTGGAAACTGAAAACAGAATGCCATTTACATTTGTACTCCAAAATGAAGTACTTAGGTATAATTCTAATAAAATATATACAAGATCTAGATGAGGAAAACTATAACACTCTAATGAAAGAAATTGAAAAACTGAATAAATGGATACACGCTCCATGTTCATGAATAGGAAGATACTATTGTTAGGATGTCAGTTCTTTTCAATTTGATCTATGAATCAATGCAATACCAATCAAATCCCAGCAAATTATTCTGTGAGTATCAACATCTTCATTCTAAAGTTCATACAGAGAGGCAAAAGACTCAGAATAGTCAACACAATATTGAAGGAGAAGAATAAAGGTGCAGAACTGACACTATCTGACTTCAAGACTTATTCCAAAATTATAGTAATCAAGACATTGTAGTATCGGCAAAGGAACAGACAGATAGATCAATGGAACAGAATAAAGAGCCAAGAAATAGAGCCACATAAATATAGTCCACTGATCTATGACAAAGGAGAAACAGGAACACAGTGGAGCAAAGACAGTCTTTTCAACAAACGATGCTGGAACAATGGGAGAACCACATGCAGAAAAAACGAATCTAGACACAGACCTTATGTCTCACAAAAATCATCAACACATTAGTGTCTCTGTATTTTCTGCTTCTTGTATCTCTTTAGCAATAAGTTGTTGGATTTGAAATAAAATACGATCTTACAGAATTTTCAACATGGCAACTATATAAAAATGTGTATGGTGAGAAGAGGTCCAAATAATGTGTTACAGGAGTGATCCAGGGTTTTATGCTGACCTACTAAAGGTAGCATTAGAAACTGTCTTAGTCCATTACCTGAGACTGGGTAATTATAAAGAAAAGAAGTTTATTTGGCTCATGGTTATGCAAGCTGTACAGGAACCATGGCACCAACATCTGCTTCTGGTGAGGTCTCAGAAAGCTTCCAGTTATGACAAAAGGAAAAGAGGAGGTGAAGGGAAGCCAGCTTGTAGAGATTACATGGCAAGAGAGAGGAAGCAAGAGAGAGAGGAAGCAAGAGAGAGAGGAGAGAAAGGAGCCAGGCTCTTTTTAACAGTCAGTTCTTGCAGGAACTACTAGAATAAAAACTCGCTCATTACTGTGAGAACAGCACCAAGCCATTCATCAGGGATCTGCTCCTATGACCTAAACACCTCCCAGTAGGCCCTGCCTCCAATATTAGGGATCTAATTTCAACATGAGATTTGTAGGGGACAAATATTCAAACTATATCAGATACAGTTTTACAGGCCCAGATCCTAAAGAGGATCAGATGACATCTAGGCAGGAGGACTAAATGTTATATCTCTCTATGTTCTTTCATTTATTCACTCATTCAACAAATACTTACTGAGCATATATACCATGTGTCATGCACTGGCTTGGTACCAAGCAA
Organism: Cacajao melanocephalus; assembly: GCA_963573385.1. Classification (NCBI taxonomy): domain Eukaryota; kingdom Metazoa; phylum Chordata; class Mammalia; order Primates; family Pitheciidae; genus Cacajao; species Cacajao melanocephalus. The sequence continues at coordinate 49,606 of CAUYLG010029155.1, forward strand.
TGGACCCAGTTAGTGTTAATATTACTTAGGATTCAGTTCATTTGCATATAAGCAAAAAAAAAAAAAAAACAAAAACAAAACAACTAGCAATGGCTTAAACACGTAAGCTTTCATTTGCCTCTCATTAAAGGAATTCCAGGGGTAGGCAAGCCAGGGCTGGTTTGGCCCACGGTGAACAAGAACGCAGGTGCCTTCTTCCTGCTCTACCCATCATAAAGCACACTCTGCCTTAACATCACCTGATTGTCTGAGACAGCTTTGAAGTGTCTGCCATCTGCACTGCATTTTAGGAAGCAGGAAAGAGTAAGAAGTGAAATGAGGAATGATCTCTTCAACTAGCTTTCTTGAAAATCCCACCCTTCAATTTCCACTCTTTCTTACTGGCCAGAATGCTCTTGCATGGTCATTGCTAGCTTCAGAAAAGATGACGAATGTTGTCGGTCCGCCGGGCACTTTACTGCCTTGAATAGACCTTGGAATGAATGGGAAACATTTTGGGTAGTCAACCATCTCCGTCTTTTTTTTTATAGAGGATATCAGGGAAATCTTACCAGAGGAAGTGGTGTCTTGGCAAATACAAAAGGAAAGAAGAAACAATATGTTCAAAGATCCTGAGCAAGAGAAAGTCACCATAAAGTTGAGGAACCGAAAAAATGTCCATTTAGCTGGAAATCTGATTAAAAAGATGATGTGAGAGGGGTTGGGGAACCACATCACAAAGGGCCTTGCCGGTTCCATTAAGGAGTTTCGAAATGATCCTGGGGCAAAGAGAAGCCCCTTGAGGATTTTAAGAGGAGGAGCCTCACGAGTGGGTTTGCACTGTAGAGCACTCTGCCTAGACTGGAGAGACCAGCAGGGAGACAGGAGAGCCGCTGGGGTCTGTCAGTGTCTGTTCCAGAGAAGAAGAGATGGTGGATTAGACTAGGGGGGTGGCCGTGGCCTCAGAAGTTTGTGCATTAAGGGTCTGTTTACTTAATAGTAGCTACAAGGCTTAGTGAGGGGTGGAGGGTAAGGAAGACGAGTCAAGAACGGTGCCCAGATTTCTGACTTAAACAACCAGATGAATGTCAGGGCTACTGCCTGAGAAGTCCCTCTCAAGACCCTTTGGCTATCCTCATTCTTACAGTACTTGGTTGCGGTCATTTGGGAATGTAGCTGAAGCTCTCCGTGCTTGGCTGACTTTGGCTATTCTTGAGTAAATGTTTGATAAACACCGTAGCCCCCAAACAACCCATTTGGCAGTTGGATTGAGACATGGCAAAATTAATCTGATATAGATGTATGTGTATTAAAAATGAATGCCCATCTCCTATGGCCTCCTGATAGAGAAGAGAGAAGCGTGTCCGGCTGGCAGAGAGAAGGAGCGTGGGGCGGGATTGATGAAGAGCCCATGAACCCTGTGCAACGACTGGAGAACTGAATGACAAGCTTCATTTCCCCCATGTGTGTAGCCATGGGGTCCCCAGATCTAGCTTAGGGATGCAGTATCCACACCTCATCTTGGGACTGAATTACAACCCTTTCAATCAAAGAGCATCTGTGCCCACAGAGAAGTGGGGAGAAAAATTAGAAAAGTGTCTGTGGCTCCCAGAAAAATGCTCTCGGGATATGGACAACCCCTTCTCTTAGGGATGAGTAGGAAGAAGACGTTTCTTTTTCTGTTTCTTTTTATTGACAGAAATTTTGCAACAAGCAAGGAAATAGGATATTCAGATTAAATGAATGGGCATTCAAATATTCAAAAGTTAAGTTCCTTCCCCCAGCAAAATTAGCCTGACCACATTAACAGAGCATATATTGCATGAAAGTGGTTTAGTTCCTGTTTTCCTTTTGAATAAACTGGCTAAAAATATTGTTGTTTGTGGTGTTAAATGGATTTCATAACTAACAGGATGTGGCTAAATTCATATTACTGTGATAATTTTAATTGAATTTTCTGACTCCTACTTGTTTGTCAACTTTTAACACTGCATTAAACATAAGGTTCTAATGTTATTAATATGAAATGCTCACATTCCCTTATGACTGTGATTATATTTTATCATTCCTGAATGTTGTACTAAGTCTATTTAAAAGATATCCCAAGAGACCCTTATATGTTTACTGCATTAGAAGAAAAACAGATGTTCTCACACATCCTGAGAGATAATACAATTTACATTGTGTATGAAGGTTGTTGAGAACCACTTAAAGATCCTTCTAGGTGGCCAGAGGGTTTAAGCAATCTATAGCATCCAACAGCGTATTGTATTAGAAAATTAGAAAAAAATGCCAATCACATTTTCCAAATGCAAAAGCACATTTAAAAATTGTCCTCTAGAAGCCGGAGGCGGTGGCTCACACCTGTAATCCCAGCACTTTGGGAGGCTGAGGCTGGCGGATCACAAGGTCAAGAGATCAAGACCACTCTGGCCAACATGGTGAAACCCCGTTTCTACTAAAGATACAAAAATTAGCTGGGTGCGGTGGCATGCGCCTGTAGTCCCAGCTACTCAGGAGGCTGTGGCAGGAGAATTGTTTGAACCCAGGAGGTGGAGGTTGCAGTGAGCCGAGATCATACCACTGCATACCAGCCTGGTGTGCAATCTCAATTTAAAAAAAAAAATAATCATCTGGGAAAAAAAAAGGCAACAGAGCATTTGAACCACAGTCATACTGTTCTCAGGCTGTGTTTGAATCACATTCATGAATTTGAACTGACACGAGTTTGTCAGCAAAACATCCCGACCCGTCGCCTCTCTCACTTGGAACGTGTCCATAGTCTCACTCCTCTAGAAGCAGCCAACGACCTACGACATAGCAAAAGATGACCCTGGGCAATCAAAGAAGATTAAACAGAGAATAGTCACTAAACAGTATTGACTCTTGGAAATGCCCTAAACAGCCTGGTCATTTTATGAAAGACTGTAACAAGCTTAGTTCTCTGAAGTCTATAGCTAGAGCAGATAATAAGGAAGAAAGTAAAGAGACATGAGGAGAAGTATACAGAAATATTGGTTGAATGCAGCTAAATGCAAGCAGCCTTAAACACATTATTTAATCTTTATGACATCCTGATGAAGAGGTATAATTATCCCCATCATAGACAGAGAGAGGTCATACCATGTGAGTACACCATGTGCATGAAATGAAGCTGAAATCCTAGCCTAGAGAGTCATCATCATATGAACAACGATTACTAACTTCTATGGAATGTTTTCTAGGTATACAAGATACAGCACTTCACATTTATTATAACCCTTAATTCTCCTGAAAAACTTTAAATCAACCTCCATTATGGTCACCATGCCATAGATGAGTGAATTGAGGCTTGGAAAGTGTAAGTCCCTTTCCCACCATTGCACAACTAGCTGACAACTGAGACAGGACTCGGACCCGGTCGATATGATGCCTGAGCTCGTGGGATTTCAGCACAGCCTGGACTGCGCTGACAGGAAAATGAGATCTCTGGAAGCAGGCACTATGGCAACAGAAGTGGCAACTTGATGGCAGAACACAAAAATCAAGCTAGGCAGGCCAAGACATCCGAAAGATGCTGCTGTCACTCAAGATGAAGGCAGCAGTTTGGATCAAGGGAAGACTGTGAGAAATGTACGCACGTTCTCCGTGAACTTGGGGGAGGGAATGTCCAGGTGGTCAGTGGTCAGCCATGAGCATAGCGGGAGAGGACTGTCATAACCTCCAAGGTCAGGGTTTTACGGGAGGTCTGGAAGCTCGATTGGGCAGCTAGGACTACCCTGATCCCCGCTCCTGATGTGACCTCAGCCTCCAGTGTAAACCCCATGTTTTGATCCTGAGCTTGTGGAATGGAGAGAATAAAAGGCCTTGTTTGAGAAGGTGGCCCAGATGGCAGGCTCCAGAGAAAGCAGTAGGCGAGAGGAACTTTCAGAGAAGAGGCTGAAGCCACGCGAGAGTTTGCAGTTCATGGGTGAGCATTCCGAAGGGCACAGCGGATGGGTTTGCAACGGAGAAAAGGATGAAGGAAGGGGACAAGCGTGGGCAGAGACATGGAGAGAAGAACTGAGCAATAAGGCAGTGTGTAGTTGATATATTTGCATATATAATAATAATAGATATGCATATATATGCATATCTGTAATAGGTTTTCATCCACCGTTCCTGGCTGAAAACTCCCGTAGCCGTTGCTACAGTTTTTTGCTATAATGTTGTGTGTGTTACACCTCAGAGGCAGGCCTCAAAAACAGAATCTCCCTGACCTACTCCCCCTACCCCTTTCACTTGCCGCTCAAGGCAGGACTCTCATCTTGCCCCCATCCCACTTTTTTTATTGTGGGTCTTAGGACCCTCCCCAGGGAAGGTCTTGCCCTATACCCTGGGGAAAGAATGCAGACATCTTAAGGCTTCCATACAAACCCAAGAGGACTGAGTTGGGGAGCTGAACATGTGGAGGCTGACAGGCAATTGAAGGAGAACTCACTCATGTACTGAGAGGGTGGTACACCCCAGCTCCACAGGGACAGAAGCTCCTGTGCTAGGGACCTTTCCAGACTTCGTGCTATGCATCTCTTCATCTGCCTGTCTATTTTTATCCCTTAAAATATCTTTCACAATAAACTGGTAGCTGTGTTTCCCTGAGTTCTGTGAGCCACTCTAGCAAATCAATCAAACCCAAAGAGGGAGGTGGTGGGAACCTCAACTTGAAGTGAATTGGTTAAAAGTTCCAGAGGCCAGCCGTCCGACTGGCAGAAGGAGGGTTCAGTCTTGAGGATCTGACACTGTCTCCCAGTAGACAGCGTCAGAATCAAATTGGAGGATACCAGTTGGTGTCCACTGCTTGGGGTTCTCCCCCGACACCTTTGCTCACAGAAGTCTTCTGTATTGATGATTGTTGCTATGTTGCTGTAAGTGAAGGGAAAAAAGTCAATTTGGGAGTTTTTTCGAAAACAGTAATAAAGAATTTAACCCAGACCCAAAAAAGGTCTGGCTTCTGCCCTCAGCTTCTGGAAGGTGATCTCTAAGGTTTTGGAATGTCTTGCCTGCCAGAGGTGTCTTCATTTGCCTGGGGACATTGGGTCGTGATGTGTAATGTAGAGTAGGGACTGTGAGTGATGCGTAGCGATGGAGGGTCTAAGAACAGATCAGCCATGTGGGCAGTCAGCTGTGCTCATCTGACAGAGCCACAGCAAAGACCCTAGGCACCAAGGCTTCCCTGGTGGGGAACACTCTCTGTGTGTTGTCACACATCAGTGCCAGGAAAGTGGCGCTGTCCATGACTCCATGAGAAAGGACCATGGGAGCTCCGTGTTGGGCGCTTTCCTGGACTCTGTGCTGTGTGCTTCCTCCTTGGCTGATTTTAATCTGTATTCCCTCCCTATAAGAGATCACAACTTTCAGTGAGTTCTGTGAGATCTCCCAGCGAATTATCACAACTCAGGGTGGTTTGGGGAACCCCTTGAACTTGTAGTTGGTGTCAGAAGTCAGGATAGTGTTTTGTGAACTGTGTCCCCTCCCACTTCCAGTTAGCTAAAGGTTCACAGGCCATCACTGACTGACTGTACAAGGGAGGATGGTTCGTTGCGGGGGGTGGGGGGGGGCGCTGATATTTTAGACAATGACTAAGGAACACAGAGCTGCAAATCGAGGTAGATGGACCCCCTTCGACTCTTAAAACAACACTTCTCAAACGCTTATGTTCATACAAATAACATGGGATCTGATAAAATGCAGATTCTGAATCTACAGGTCCAAGCGCAGCCTGATCTGCATTTCTGATAAGCTGATGCAACTGCTCCTTGGAGCACATGTTGAGTAACAAGGTCTTACTTACATCAATGGTTTCCAAACTGTGTTACATATTAAAATCCCCTAGGGAGGCTTTAATTATCCTCATGCCCAGGCTACACACCATCTAGTGCTATGAGGCCAGCTGTCCCTTTCCTTGTTACTGCAGTGTTGGCAGGTATAGTCAATCGAAGCGTGGGGCCAGGTAAACCTGTGCTCGTGATTGAAAAATGCAAGCTAACAATAGAGGTTGAGAGGTTGTTTAAGAAGACTGGGAGGGGCCAGCTGCGGTGGCTCAAGCTTGTAATCCCAGCACTTTGAGAGGCTGAGGCGGGCAGATCACGAGGTCTGGAGCTCGAGACCCACCTGGTCAACATGGTGAAACTCCATCTCTACTAAAGATACAAAAAGTTAGCCAGGCATGGTGGCGTGCACCTGTAATCCCAGCTACTCAGGAGGCTGAGGCAGGAGAATCACTTAAACCCAGGAGGTGGAGGTTGCGGTGAGCCAAGATCGCGCCATTGTACTCCAGCCTGGGCAACACGGTGAGACTCTGTCTCCAAAAAAAAAAAAGAAGAACAAGAAGGTTGGGAAATACAGAAAAACAAGCCTGACAAAGGAGCAAGTAGCTCCGTGTGGGATTCTCCTTGTCCTTGGGGATCTCTTCCTTAGCATGCAGTGGCTATCATCGCCACTCTGCCACAGCCCTTGTTACTTAGATCCCTTGCAGCAACTCAGCTCTGGAGCCCGGGATCAATGGCGGGAGTAGAACTCAGCATTGCAGTGATGTTCTTTTCAGGCCATTAAGTGCTGATATTTTACTATGACCATATTTTTTTATCACTTTGAAAGCTGGATTCAGTAGCTAGGAAGGGACCACCTTAGAGGTCAAAGGGCCACTTGCCTGAAAATAAGGTCCTGAAAAAAAACAACCAGAAGCCCAAGGGGATGCTCATGTCTTATGAAAGGAAACTCTATGGAGGGCTTTTCAAAATGCCTAGGCATCTGAGCACATCCTCGCGGGAAAGACCTCCCCAACACGAATGTGACCTCCACAGGGATTCAAGAGGAGCCAAGGAAAAGGCAGCTGGGGACATCTCCTGGGGAATGGGCCACTTCCCATTGCCCAGGAATGGCCTGGACTTCCCTCCCTATAAGTGATGCCCCTGCCTCCCCGTCCCACCTGTGGGCCTCCGAGGTTCAAACTACCTGCTGCCTCTGCCTGGTATGGACATAGAGGCAGCCAGGCTGAGGAGCAAGCAACAATGGGCATGCGGATACCCTTGGCTCCCAGGGCCCCAGAGTCATCACCACCTTCACTCTGGCCACTACAATGTGGCAGAACTGTACTCCCAAAGCCATTCTGTTCATTATAATAAGAAGAAAATTAACATACATTAAGTGCAGTAAATGTGCCAGGCACGGTACCAAGTGCTTTGTACCAATGTCTCATCTAACATGGACAAAACCCAGTAAGACAGGTGTTATTATTATTGCCCTTTTTACAGACAAGGTGAAGTTTGGAGAGCCCCGGAGCTTGGCCATAGTTACATGGCAAGTTAAAGCCTGGTTCTTAAAGCTGGGCTGCCAGACTCCAAAGCCAGGAAGATGCAACTGTTTTCTGAATGCCCAGGGCACTCAAGCAACCGGTCCAAGGTCACATAGTGACCTGGAGAAGGAGCAAGGCAGTAAACTCCAGGGAGAGGACAGGCCTCCTATGTGTTGTGGTACCCCAGGACCCATTAGAAAATGACCTGGCCACAGAGAAGACCCCTCCCAAGCCAAGGGATGGATCTCGGAACCTTGACACAACTCAAAGTGGGAAATGCAGTGCTACACTTCAGTGAGTAGTAGGATCGGTGGCAGGAATGGAGTTGCTCACAGAGGAAAATGAACTCTGTGGTAAGCCCTAAGTTTCTTAACAGGAACCAGAGGCTGTAAGCTAAGTAAAGACATTCACCAAGTGCCCAGGGTGTGACGGTGCAAGCTTAGGGGAGACTGGTAGCCTTCTCAGAGGATGCAGATGCCCCTGCAGAATGGCCTAACAATGTTTCCCACATCTAGGATCTTCTCCTCCCCTTTGAAGCATCCAAGAGAGCCATGAGCAGGCTGGAGACAAGGCGCTGGGTCCTGGCTCATGAACCCCCCACACCCCAGCTCCCACCTCCCACCTCCACCAAGTTATCTCACCAATGGCCACCTCTCCTGAGCAGGAGCTAGGGGAAGGCAGGGAGAGCAGGGAAGAAGGAATGATATCTCCAAAAATGGAGCATCTGCTCTGAGCAATGATGGAATCCCTCTAGTTCCCTCTCAAGTGGATGATGCCTCACATCGACACCTCAGGTCTCCTGCTCCTGGTCCTTCACCCTCGGACTTGGAAATCCTCTCAGTGAGGATGGAGATACAGCTCTTTCCTGCCCAAGTGCCTTTCTCAGAAGAGAGTAGAAAGGATCACCCAGCTTATTCCTCCAAAGGCACAGAGAGATGCTCTCAGCTTTTTGTGAATCTGAGCACTCCACTCAGGCCTTTTCTTTGAAGGTTAGCACGTCCATCACATCCCCTAATGCTTACTTAGCATCTGTTCTCCAAAGAGCCAGGGCTAGGAGTTACCTCCAGGGGGACTCTTTCAGAGAGATCACAGTTACTTTATGCAAGGCAGAGGGTTCCTTTAATGGTTGCTAGGAGTCTGACCCCATAATTCAGATTTATGGAACAAAATTCTAGAAGAAATTTGGTTCAGAAACAGGTAGAGCTTGATGTAGATCCCGGGGCCACTCTAGCATCCCAACACTGCTTCTGGAAGCCTCGGTTCTTATAAACCACTGAACATGGCCCTGGGCCCAGGTCAAATTTGTTGGAGGCATGGTGGAAGATGCGTGTGCGCACGCACACACACACACACACACACCCTAGCACTGATGGCTTATGTTCCCAACATGCCCCAAGGTGCCTAAGAATTTCCCAAATTCAGAAGCTTTCACAGCCTTCTGTGTATGCCAGGGAGCATTACAGTTACATGTGAGCGTTTTTGTTTCTGTTGACTTGAGTTGTACAATGCCCAATTCACAGTGAATTCAGCTGTACAGAGTTCTTGCAGAGTTGTCCAGTTGTGACAGCGTCCTCCTTTTCAGAGAGCTCTGGAATGGGAGGTGAGAGGAGGTACGAGGGAGCAGAGGCAGGCTGCAGGAATCAGGCCACGAAGAGCTACCCCTCGCTGGAGCCTGGGCCCTTTCAGCCCCATGTTTGCCAGAGCTGTGACCCCTTCACCTCTATATGCCCAGATAATGGAAGCAATTTCTGTCCCTTTTCTGAGTACCTCTTGCCTCACCAGCCAGCCCTCCCCAGACCAAACACACCCTAGACAAGGATGGGGGCAGGTACAGTTTCCAGCTGTGACACTGGGGCAGTGCAATGTCAGAGGGCCAGAAGTTACAACATGATCTCACTTACTCATTTCCTTGTACCACGCAGGGCGGAAGTCCCATAGACTCAAGTCTGTCGAAGGACTGTGTGGACACTTCCTCTTTCCTGACCTTTGTGTCACTCCACTTGACCTAACCTCCTACCCACGACCCCTTTTTCCAAGTCCCTGGGGCCTGATGTCCTGGCCCATTCCCCTCCTTGGGAAATTAATCCTTCCCTCCTCTACTCCCAGTTCACCCAGCCCCCAGCCCCAGAGGATATTCCTCCTTATATCTTGGAAAATCCAGCATTTCAGGCTCTGCTCAAACTCTCACAGAGCCTCTTTTGCCCAGCATTTGCTAAGTCAGGATTGGAGAAAATGGAAGGCAAAAAGAAAGTTTAATGAGCTCATGCACACCAGCGTGGCCAGAGAGAAGTTGGCTTTAGGCACATCAGAGCCAGGACCCAAATACCCCCGGATGCTTCCTGCCTACAGTCCTGTGTCTGTGTGGGTTGGCTTCTTTTTCTCCAGCTAGAGCTGGGCTCTAGTGCAAGCCTGATAGAGGTAGTGGGTGTTTTATTCCAGTTCAGACTCCCCATCAATAAGAACTGCAACAGACATCCTCTGTTGTTATCTAGAGAAGCACCAGTCTAGTGAGACTTGAAGGAAACATATCCCTTCTGGCTGAACGTGGTAGTTTGTACCTGTAGTCCCAACACTTGGGGAGGCTGAGGCAGGTGGATCACTTGAGGCCAGGAGTTCGAGACCAGCCTGTGCAACATGGTAAAACCCAGTCTCTTAAAAAAAAAAAAAAAAAAGTACAAAAATTAGTCAGGCATGGTGGCACACTCCTGTAAACCCAGCTACTTAGGAGGCTGAGGCAGGAGAATTGCTTGAATCTGGGAGGTGGCGGTGGCAGTGAGCTGAGATTGCACCACTGCACTCCAGCCTGGGTGATGGAGTGAGACTCTGTCTCAAAAACAAACTAACAACAACAACAACAAAAAACAAAACATGTTCTTTCTGTTAACATCACTTTGTTCCTGGACCTTACAAAATGATAATCCTGGCACCTTGGTCCTGGCTCACCTCACAAACTCCAGGACTAGTCTGTCTTTGAAACTGTTATCACCTGAATTTTGTCCCCAGAAGGAATGTCTATGTTCTAACTCCTGGAACCTCAGAATGTGACATTATTTGCAAACAGGGTCACTGCAGATGTAATTAGTTAAGATGAGGTCATAATGGAGTTGCGTGGGCCTGTGACCCATTATGACTGATGTTCTTATGAGAAGAAACACAGAGACAGGCACACTGGGAAAATGCCATGTGACAACTGCCAAGGAACACCAAGGATTGCTGGCAACACCAGAAGCTAAGAGAAAACCATGGAGCAGCTTCTCCCCTGGAGCCTTCAGCAGGAACACAGCACTGCTGACACCCTGATTCCAGACTTCTAGCAACCAGAACAATGAGACGATACACGTCCGCTGTGTAAAGCCTTCCAGCTTACGAGACTTAGTTGCGGCAACTCTAGAAAACTAATACAGCAAACAATGTGGTGGCACAGCTCAGACTGATTCTCCCCCGGGTGGAAGATGCTTGTGTCTCACTTCATTCCACCAAAATGGAAAATCATTTTGGTTGAGGCTGCTATGTTCTTGCTTGGCTGCTGTCACTCAGCTCACTGTCTTCTAGAAACAAGGATGACATGCTGCTCAAGACTAAACAAACGGCACAACAGCAGGCAGTGTAAATGGGTTTACAAGAACCGCAGGCAAGAAATGATACAGTATCCTTACTGGAAACTTGAGCAAAGGCCTGCTGTGAAACATGGTAAGACTTTCACATCAGTCAACCTGCTGCAGTCCGTTGGCTCTGTCATGAAGCAAATAACAGAAAAGGCTCTGAGCTCTATGCTATGTTCATGGACATCTCTGGGGACCCAGACATCTGTCATAATGCTTCCTCCTGCTTTGAGTGTCTAAGACATTGATTAATTTAAGGTATTAAGGACATAGGTACTGTTCAGAGATTCAAACTTTGCACATTTAATCAGTGGACTGAATAAGCAGCTGTTGCTGATGTTGTAAATGGGTTGCCCAGTAAAATACAGGGCCCCCAATTTAAATTTTAATTTCAGACAAAAGATAAATAATTTTTTAGTATCTGCATGCCCCAAACTCAGATTTTTTTTTTTTTTTTTTTTTTTTTTAGACAGAGTCTCACTCTGTCACCTAGGTTGGAGTGCAATGGCACAATCTCGGCTCACTGCAACCTCCACTTCCTGGGTTCAAGTGACTGATTCTCCTGCCTCAGCCTCCTGTGTAGCTGGGATTACAGGTGCTTGCCACCATGCCTGGCTAATTTTTGTATTTTTAGTAGAGACGGGGTTTCACCATGTTGGCCAGGCTGGTTTTGAACTCCTGACCTCAGGTGATTCACCCGCCTCGGCCTCCCAAAGTGCTGGGATTACAGGGGTGAGCCACCGCCCCGGCCAGCATGTAATTTTAATTTGTGAAACCTGGCAACTCTACCTGCAGGGCTACACTTAGTCTCTAATACTGCACGTTTAGAGATGTCACAGGATGTGACGGCCATAATGGAATCCTTAATGGCACCATCTGATTGAAGGAAATGTTACATTTCCAATGGCCCAAGAAAAGCCTTCCATTGTGAGGCTACATCACCACATGCCGAATAATCGTACAGAGAACACAGCATTTTGATATACTAACGTGTGGTCTGAGAGCAGAAGGAGGAGGACATGCTCCCCAGCTTCACACACACATGAAATTTGTAACTGTCAGAAATGGCAGAACTAGAGAAAGTACATGAAATCAGTTACATGAACATTGACACTTCAGTCAGGGTTCTGTTCTCTTTGGCAGTAGCGCAATACACAAGTTTTTCAAGACAGAAAGCAAATAATATATGGCCTCTCTTAAGATGGTATCAACTCCATCTATAATAGTGAGTCTCTCTTAAAGAAGGTCCCCAGGAGTGGGGGTGGCATTGTGGATGGGGGGTTGTGTCATTTTCCCTGATACAACTCACACCATCCTGTATGCCCCTTGCCGGATTGAGAAGCACTGATCTAAAGTGAGCTGAAGAAGTAAAAGACAATAAAAATATATTCTAGATGTTTTCTTCTGTCGTCCCTCTTCTACACATCTTGGAGAGAGGTTAGGGTATGGAATAGAATCAATCTACTTATCCATCTTGTAGCATCCACACTGCTTAGGTGGGATTGGCTCACCCGCAGCTCCAAGAGTGGGTTCTAATGTGCCCATGTTAACAGGTAAAACCCCACCCCTTGGCACAGTAATGCGTTCATTAATGCCATCAGTGCACTGTGTTCTTCTGGAATGTGCCCTCTTAAAAATATTCATCACCACCAGTGACCATGTCGTCTGTTCTGGTCAATGAAAGATAAATGGAATTCTGGTTGTTGCCTCTTGGAAAGGGTTTCATGGTTTTTGTTTTTGTTTTTGAAGTTTTCTCCTGTTAAAAGCCGGTAGACTCATCAGGGCCATTAGTCTGTTTCTTTCTTTCTGCAAGGAGCTAAAATAGGATACCAAAGGTGGAGGCACCATCTTGCCACCTGGAAAACAAAATCCACAAAGCCAGAGGAGATGAAATAGAAGCATGAAAGGAGCCAGGGTCTTGACGACTCCCTTGAACAACTTCACCAGTCCTGGTCCATCTATCCTGAAAAAATAATAATTATTATAACCCTATCTGAATCAAAAGAGAAGAAAATTGGCATAAAGATGGACAAATAGAGAAAGAGCACAAAATAGAGAGCCTTGAAATAGACCTCTACTAGCCGTAAAATTAAAACTTGATCTACTCGGCCAGACGTAGTGGCTCAGGCCTGAAATCCCAGCACTTTGATAGGCCGAGGTGGATCAATCACTTGAGCTCAGGAGCTCCAGACGAGCCTGAGCAACCCGTGTAAACCAAAAATACAAAAAAATTAGCCAAGCGTAGTGGTGTACACCTGTGGTCCCAGTTACTTTGGAGGCGGAGGCAGGAGGACCCCTTGAGCCCAGGAGGCAGAGGTTATAGTAAGCCATGATTGCACCAGTACACCCCAGCCTGGACAACAAGTGAGACCCCGTGTCAAAAAAATTAAAAAACAACAACCAAGCTGATCCACTGAACTTAACTCGGAAGTAAACGTTTCCACTCATCAAAAGACGTTAAGAACATGAAAAGGCAAACCACAACTAGGAAGAAAATTATTCACAATACATTTACCTGACAAAGAGCTTTTATTCCAAAGATATGCACTCCTATAAATGAAAACCAAAAGACAAACCAAGAAAAATACAAACAACCCAATGTTTTTAAAGAATCAGCACAAAGAGTTGAATGGACATGTCAGAGAGGAAAGTATAGAAGTGGCTGATAAGCATTTGAAAAGGGGCTCGACATAATTAGTCATCAGAGAAATACAATTATTACAACCAGAGAGATCTCACATCGACTGGAATGGCTGAAATGTTTAAACTGGCAACAGGAAATGCCTGTGAGCATGTGGAGTACCTGGAACACGCATATGTTGCCATTGAGAGAGTGAAATAGAACAACCACTTTGAAAAACTGTTGTGCAGTTTCTTATAATATTAGATGGGTAGCTATTTATTATCCAACATTCTACTTGTAGTTATTTACCCCAGAAAAAGAAAAACACGTGAAAGACTTGTACATGAATGTTTTTTAACAGCTTTACACATAATAGGCAAAAGTTGCCAACAGTCCAAATGTTCACCAACAAATAAATGGATAAACAAATTGTAGGATATTTATTCAATAGAACACTAGGAAATATAAAGGAAAACACTACCGATACCTTCAATAACATGGATGAATCTCATAAACATTACATTGAGCCAACGGAAGCTTCATACAAAGATTGCATTCTGTATTATTCCATTTATATGACGTTCTATTATAGAAACAGGTAAAACTAACATGTAGTAAGAGAAATCAGAACCAGGGTTGTCTGCGGGGAGGAGCTGGGATTGACAAGAAAGGGACAGGACATAATTTCCTATGGTGATAATATTTTTTTGATGGAATGGTTTTATATAGCTATGTTATTCTACATTTGTCAAAACTCACTGAACTGTGCACTTAAAATTTGTGCAATTTGCATGATGTAAACAATGTCTCTTAAAAAAAGATACCCTATTTGGTTAAGCTTCTGCAGTCAGGTTTCTGTTAACGCAGCGAAATGCAATCCCCAACTGATTCGGGGAGGAAGCACTAGAGTTAAAGACGAAGATGATAAAGGTGAAAGGGACTGGGCGAAGTGGCTCACGTGTGTAATCCCAGCACTTTGGGAGGCCGTGGTGGGCAGATTGCTTGAGCTCAGGAGTTCAAGACCAGCCTGGGCAACATGATGAAACCCTGTCTCTACCAAAACTACAAAAGATTAGCCAGGCTTGGTGATATGCACCTGTGATCCCAGCTACTTGGGAGGTGGGGGTGGGAGGATTGCTTGAGCACAGAAGGCAGAGGTTGCAAGTGAGCTGTGATTGCCCCGCTGTGCTCCAGCCTGGGTGAGAGAGACCCTGTCTGAAAAACAAACAAAAAAATATAAAGGTGAAATAAAGAATCATCAGAAGGTCGGTAATGTGGAATACAATGTGACCCCTCCATCTATAAGTCCTTAAATCTTCAGAAGCATGGTAGAATGAATTATATTAATCACATGATTGTATTAAATTTTCTGGTGCAAGTGGGTGGGAAAACTAAAGAAAAAACTGGGCTCTAGGACAAGCCCTGCTGGGTGGAGATGGGACTGCATGTGCCTATTCCAGGGGGGCCTCAAGGGCAGGGAGGGGGTGACGAGAGGGTAAGCTATCAGGCATTTTCAGGCAGCATGGGAAGGCAATCCCTATCCCTGCTCTACTTTCTAGTCATGACGTCCTGCAGTGATTTTGAGTGGATTTAGCTCAGAGCAGTTTTTGCAGTCACATACGACCCTCTTGTGGAAGATCTTTCCTCTTGACCATGGGATCTGAGATACCCAAATAGATGCCCCGTATCAACTAAGACTGACTCTAAGGTAAGGAAATAAAGTTACCTATGGGTCAAAGGTTCAGGGCCTGGCAGGCGTGGCAAATTTCTAAATTCTCACAGCTGAACTCTCTAACGAAAGGCGCTATAGACTTTGATTTACAACCTGGACCACTATAACTCTGATTGGATAGAGGCCTGGCCTTACAAACATTCTTTTTGGATAAGCAGTTGCAGAGCTTAAGCCAGTTTCAGCCAGTTTATAGAGGGCGCACACGAACTGTCTTTGTGTCCTCTAGTTCACCTTTTAACGTAAAGAGCCAAATTCCACCAATTTTAGTGCTGAAACCCAGCCCCCACCTGAATATGAAAAGTATGTTACATATACGTTTATCTATTATGCCGGCATCAGCTCATCTCATAAATATATATAGCTTCCCCCGAAACCTGCTGAATATGTATGGTACCAGCCCTGTGAGGCATAAAACCCAACCTGTCCTTTCCCCCTTCAAAGAGAGAGCACTTTCGATCCACACTGGAGACCGTCTCTTCTCTATTTGCAAACTGATACTACCAGTAAATTCCTCCTTTGTACTATTTAATAACCATCCTGGTGATCTTCTGGATGAACCTATTATTCTACCCATTAAATAGTCTTGTCATCTGGCTCCCGATGTTCTCCCAAACCTTTTATACCCCAGGCCCAGCCGGAACTGAGGCTCCAAGAATAAAATCCTGCAGTCGTCCACCTGAACTACATGAGCCAACAGAGACTCATGGGGCCATCATATTATTAGTAAGGAAACCTTGTCTGTTGATACCAAAACAGTCTCCGGCTTTTCTGCAGATCCGAAGGGGGAAAGGAAACAAACACTGTTACAAATACTTACCACACTGCCGAGGGCTGTGCCTCACACCTGTAATCCCAGCAATTTGTAAGGCCAAGGCAGGCAGATCACGAGGTCAGGAGTTTGAGACTGGCCAGACCAACATGATGAAACCCCGTCTATACTAAAAATAGAAAAAATTAGCTGGGCGTGGGGGCGCACACCTGTAATCCCAGCTACTCAGGAGGTGGAGGCAGAGAAACGCTTGAACCCAGGAGGCAGAGGTTGCAGTGAGCCGAGATCGTGCCACTGCACTCCAACCTGGGCAACAAGAACGAAACCCTGTCTCAAAAACAAACAAACAAAAAAATACCTACTGCAGCTTGTAAGGCAGACACCAGGTGAATGCTTTTGATGATGATGGTGGTGCTGATGGTGCCAATGGTGACGATTGTATTCCACAAAATAGTGCTGCTTCTTTCTCCCTCCTTTTTTTTGGTGGAGCCACAGATCTCCTAGAAAAGCATGGGTTTAGAAAGTAAAAGAAATTGTGCTCATCGTATTCCAGCTTAGCAGGGACAGTGGCCATGCTGTTTCTGGGAGAAAACACATGAAGAAAGGGGTGATTTCTATCCTAGGCTCTCAAGGTCTCCTTCAGCAGAGAAACTTCCATTCTCCAACAGAAATGTATCAAGAAATGTGACAGAGACTCTGGTTTCTGTTCCCTGCTCTCTCTCTAACACTCTATCTCTTTGAAAGAAGACTTGACTCACCCAGTCAATAAGCCTGGGAGAAGAACTGAGCGTGTGCAGCTCAGCCCCTTCCCAGCCCTCTCCTCCAGCTAACTCATTCCAGAGTATGCATTTCACCTGCCTTTTCTGCCAGGTCGTAAGCTGCAAATTAAATGCAAAGCTTCAAAACCCCAAAATTCCAGGTAACCACATTAGTTCTGAGAGGCAGGTGCCGGTTTTTTTGGCTAAACTCTAATTCCCCTCAAACACCAAAGTGGCCTTGGCTGTGCTAGGCAGCTTCAGCAATGTTCTTGTTTGGACAGCCGTGACACCGTCTCTCACACAGGGCGCTAAAATGTCACTTGGCCTTCGCTTGACACAAATGCTTTGTTATGTACTAAACCCATCTTGGCTTTTTCTGGTGAGTCCACAACCACTTTTTAAAAACTACCAGCTGGCATCAGAATAATGTATAAACACATTCATGGATAAGGTGGCAAGATAGTCCTCCTAGAAAAGGGGCTCATTGGGATAGCAGAAAATATGCTTCTCTCAGTTTACATCATCGTAAAAATGAAAACACACAACTTAAAAATTCTTGCAGCAAATTCTCACCACTCTGCAACTGCAGTCATATCTCTTCTCCAGCCCCAGCCTGGCCAGGGACTGCAGACTCCACTTGAGAAGCTGTCCCCCCTTTCTCAAGTCTCCTTCCATACCCTCTTGCTCTGTCCCAAATCAGACTCCATTTGAAGTGGATCTCACTCCCTCTATCAGACTGCAACAAAGCATGTTATGAATCCCAGAGAGTTTTTGCTCAGGCCTATCCTAGGATCCATCAAAGTGATGCTTATGTTCCGGTGCTTTTCTAACATGACCTGGCCAGGTATTACTTTCAGCCTTATGTTCTGTCATATAAGGCAATTCCATGAGAAGCTTCCTTCCACTTGGGATTTATGAACTGGGTGTAAACTTCTGATCTGCACTGACGTTGGTAGGTCTCCGCAGCTAGATACAAGGGAGGAAGGCGGCTTTCTATTAAACTCAGGTCTGACTTCGCCTCCTCCAATGGATTGGCATTGGAACAGACTCTCGCCCATCACGCTCCCTGAAACTACCTCCTCCATGGGTCACCAGCTGTCAGCTAGAGAAGGAGTCTCAGGAGGTGGATGCTGCTCTGTAGTCTCTGAAAGGCCACATGCTAAAAATATTGATGCCAGAGACTGTCACTCGAGGAACACTTGGCAGTGAGAGAGATGGGCTGTGAAACGGAGCAGCCCTGCCCTCCAGGGAAAGGTTTCTCAATCAGCCCAGTCTATGAATGAGCCAAGTGCCCTGCCGCCCACTGGGCTCTCTCCCTGGGGAGATAGATGTCTCCACTCTTTTCCTCCTACCCAGCCCTGTCCCCAAACAGGGGCTCACTTCCGTGTTTCCTCTTTGGATAAGTGAGATCTTGGCTCTCTCATGTTCCTAAGCTCAAAACTAAAGAATCATCCTTCACAGCTCCTTCACACTCCCTGCCCATGTTGACTGCCTCATTGATCTCACCCATTCCCACCAAGTTCAATTCCCTCATTGCCTCTTGCCACACTCCTGCAGAGGCCTCTTAAATTATCCCCGCCTCAGTCACTCCTCTTGACAACCCATGTTATGCACATCACCAGTATTATCATCTTTAATTTTGTGTCTTTCTAAAAACAGTGCCCCACTGCACATAAACAAAGTGCAACTCCCTAAAAATCAAAGTGTTTCTCACCCCGTTCCCCCAGCCAGCTTTTCTGTATCAGTTATCTAGTTCTGCAAAACAAATTACCCCAGAAGTTAGTGGCTTAAAGCAACAAAACATTTCTTTTCTCAGTTTCTGTGGGTCAGAAATGCAGGAAGGTCTTAGCTGGGCTTCTTTGGCTCAGGGTGTCTCATGGGTTTCATTCCAGAGGTAGGCTGCAGTCACATGAAGGATTGACCTAGTGCTGGAAAATTCACTCTCAAGATGGCTCGTCCACATGGACAGCACACTGGTGCTGACTGCTGCAGGAGACCTGAGTTCCTCTCCCATGTGGGTCTCTTCCTAGGCTGCCTGTGTATTCAGGACAAGGCAGCTGGCTTCCCCTAGAGCAGCTGATCCAAAAGGCAGTAAGGGCCAGGCGCGGCGGCTCATACCTGCAATCCCAGCACTTTGGGAGGCTGAGGCATGTGGATCATCTGAGGTCAGGAGTTCGAAACCAGCCTGGCCAACATGGTGAGAAACCCTGTCTCAACTAAAAATACAAAGTTAGCTGGGCATGAGGGTGCATGCCTATAATCCCAGCTACTTGGGAGGCTGAGGCAGAAGAATCACTTGAACCTTGGAGGCGGAGGTTGCAGTGAGCCAAGATGACGCCATTGCACTCCAGCCTGGGAGACAGAGCAAGACTCTGCCAAAAACAAA
>CAUYLG010029156.1:0-56165 GCA_963573385.1 Cacajao melanocephalus
GTGGAATGCAGGAGTGGGTGTGGGGAGCCTGCATGGAGAAGGCAGGCGCCAGTAGGACGTCCGGCCTCCTGATAAGTGTTATCAGGTGCGGAGGGGGTGAGTATTGTCTATCCGGCTCCTGGCGAGGCTATCGGCCTTACAGTGACTAGCTAGCTATTCTGAAGAATCCGTCCCTTCCTAGTTTAATGTACACGCATTTTCTTTCTTTTTTCTTTTTTTTTTTTTTAAATTTTTTCAAGATGGAGTTTTGCTCTGTCCCCAGGCTAGAGTACAATGGCATGTTCTCAGCTCATTGCAACCTCTGACTCCCACGTTCAAGTGATTCTCCTAGTAGCTGAGATTACAGGTGTGCACCACCATGCCTGGCTATTTTTTTTTTTGCATTTTTAGTAGAGACAGGGTTTCACTATGCTGGCCAGGCTGGTCTTGAACTCCTGACCTCAAGTGATCCGCCTGCCTTGGCCTCCCAAAGTGCTGGGATTACAGGCATGAGCCATAGCACCTAGCCCATACATGTATTGTCACAAAGCATAACTTATTTGAGTTGGAAGAGTTTTTTAACCCCCTTTCCATGTGGCATTACTGGTGCAAAAGTAATTGTGGTTTCTGCTATCAAAAGTAATGGCAAAACCACAATTGCTTTTGCACCAACCTAATAGGACTTGGTTTTAGTTCTGTCATTGCTTTGGGTAACTCTTTTTTGTCTTGTTGTTTTTAAGCTATATCTACCTAAAGAGTTTTATAAACCCCCAAGTAAACACAGTTCTTTGGGCTAGTCTGACCACTGTAAAATCAAGTGGAACTGTTCCATAGGTCCTGATGTTAAACCTCAGTAATACGTTCAGAATTTTTTTATGACTCAAGTGCAGAGCCTTAAATGCCTACTCTTTACACTGCACATTGTTCTATTCAATCCATTGCATCTACCCTCTCTTAGCATATCACTCCAGAAAACACTAGAAATGGCTTTCTGGAGACCAACTCTCCACCCAGCCGTACTGAGCCTGATGTCACCTCAGGCTAGCTCCAGGGACCTCTCCAGAAAGGTCTAAAAGGGGAGATATTGGGTAAGGAGACTCATGGCTTGCTTCAGTCACACATTTACAGCCTCTGCAAAGCTATAGGAAAGATTCTGGTTTCAAGATTGATCTAGTTTTTTAGAAGCAAACAAAGGCCTGTCTTGTGCAAACAAGGCCTCTGGGGCCTCAGGAAAAAGGAAGAACCTTCCAGCTGCCAAGATCAGGAAGATATTGAGGAGGAGGCCCTCAAGCTAGATAGATAGGTTTTCTTTTCTTTCTCTTTTTCTTTTTTTTGGTTTGTTTTTGTTTTTTGGGTTTTTTGACAGGATCTTACTCTGCTGTGAGGCTGGAGTGCGGTGGCTTGCTGTAACCTCTACCTCTCCAGGCTCAGGTAATCCTCCTACCTCAGCTTCGCAAGTAGCTGGGACTACAGGCATGTGTCACCACACCCAGCTAGTTTTTTTTTTTTTGGAAATTGACTCTCACTCTGCCATGAAGGCTGGAATGCAATGGTGCAATCTCTGCTCACTGCAACCTCTGCCTCCCAGGTTCAAGGGATTCTCCTGCCTCAGGGTCCCGAGCAGCTGGGACTACAGGTGTGTGCCACCACACCCAGATAATTTTTGTGTTTTTAGTAGAGATGGGTTTTCACCACGTTAGCCAGAATGGTCTCAAACTCTTGACTTCATGATCCACCTGCCTCAGCCTCCCAAAGTGCTGGGATTACAGGCATGAGCCACCGCACCCGGCCTTTTTTCTTTTTTTGTAGATACAAAGTTTTGCCATGTTGCCCTGGCTCATCTTGAACTCCTGGGCACAAGCAATCCACCCACCTTGGTCTCCCAAAGTGTTAGGATTACAGTTGTGAGCCATGGCATCCGGCCTACAAATATATTTTTTAAAATAAATGTATTGGCTAGGCGCGGTGGCTCATGCCTACAATCCCAGCACTTTAGGAGGCCGAGGTGGGTAGATCACTTGGGGTCAGGAGTTTGAGACAAGTCTGGCCAACATAGTGAAACCCCATCTCTACTAAAAATACAAAAATTAACCAGGCATAGTGGTGGGTGCCTGTAGTCCCAGCTACTCAGAAGGCTGAGACAAAAGAATTGCTTGAACCCAGGAGGTGGAGGTTGCAGTGAGCCAAGATGGCGCCACTGCACTCCAGCCTGGGTGACAGAGTGAGACTCCATCTCAAAAAAAAAAAAAGTATTATGGCAGGGCACAGGGCACAATGGCTCAACCTGTAGTCCCAGCACTTTGGAAGGCCAAGGCAGGCAGATTACTTGAGATCAGGAGTTCAACACCAGCCTGGCCAACATGGAAAAACCCTGTCTCTATTAAAAATACAAAAATTAACTGGGCATGGTGGTGCATGCCTGTATTCCCAGCTACTTAGGAGGCTGAGGCAGAAGACTTGTTTGAACCCAGCCAGGAGGCAGAGGTTGCAGTGAGCTGAGATGGCACCACTGCTCTCCAGCCTGGGTGACAGAGCGAGACTCCATCTCAAAATTAAATAAATAAATAAATAAAAATGTATTATGACAGAGCAAGACCCTATCTCAAAACCAAACAAAAACAACAAAAAAACATGTATTAATGCACAAAATAACACTTTGTGGTTCATCATCTGGTTATAAAAGCAACACAAGAGAATTATGGAACATTTTAATAAAGAAAAATTATAGAGAACAAAATAAAGACTTATGAACATTAAAAATTAATTTATCCAATATCACATGCATGCTCCGTCACTCAGGATCCTATCAGCATTGGCGTAAGCAACCTGTAACTCTGAGCATCCACCCTGATGACAGAGTCCATCTTGACCCAGGAAATGCTTTTCTACATGTCTTGCCTCACATTCTTTTTTTTTTTTTTTTTCAGACAGTCTCACTCTGTTGCCCAGGCTAGAGTGCAGTGGCATGATCTCAACTCCCTGCAACCTCGACTTCCTGGGTTCAAGCTATTCACGTGCCTCAGCTTCCCAAGAAACTAGGACTACAGGCATGCACCACCATGCCCAGCTAATTTTTTGTATTTTTAGTAGAGATGGGGTTTCACTATATTGGCCAGGATGGTCTCGAACTCCTATCCTCAAGTGATCCGCCCACCTTGGCCTTCCAAAGTGTGGGGATTACAGGCGTGAGCCACCGCGCCCGACCTTGCCCCACATTCTTGAAACAATAGGTGACAGCTTCCAAGGGCCCAGACAGTTTCTCATTGGATCACCGCCAACATCAGCGATGGACGCTTTAAAGTGTAGAGAAGATAGAGAAGTGAAAGTACATTTTAAAAACAAGAAAAGGCAGGTTAGGAAACTTACTAAGTCCCTCCTCTGACAGAGCACAGAATGTAACAGACTCTTGCATGATGTAAAATCATTTCCAACCAGTGCTGATGTCTATTTTCTTGTTTTTCTTCATATTCTGTCTAATTCATAGCTCCAGAGGCACTCACAAATTTGCACAGTATTTGCAACAATTGATCATGACAACTGAGGAACATTTTGCAACATTAATAATTCATATTACTCTTAAACTGTGACTACATAGGTTTGGATCTAATATTTATGAAGCAAATGCCAAACCTTTATTTCACCAATTAAATACATGTTAAAAGCTAGAATCATGAAGTTTTATTTTTATTAAATTTGTTATTTTATTATTTTTATTTATTTATTTTTTTAAGACAGAGTCTCTTTCTGTCGCCCAGGCTGGAGTGCAGTGGCGCCATCTCACTTAATGGCACCCTCTGCCTTCCAGATTGAAGCAATTCTCCTGCCTCAGCTTCCGAGTAGCTGGGATTACAGATGCCCACCACCACGCCTGGCTAATTTTTTGTATTTTTAGTAGAGACGAGGTTTCACCATGTTGGCCAGGCTGGTTTCAAACTCCTGACCTCAAGTGATCCGCCCACCTAGGCCTCCCAAAGTGCTGGGATTACAGGCGTGCCTGCCCTGTAAATGAAGTTTTACTGGAAAGCAGCCACTAACTCATTCATTTACATATTGTCTATGGATGTTTGCATGTTACAGTGGCAGAATTGAGTAGCTTTCACGGAAACCATATGGTCCACAAAATCTAAAATTTGTACTATCTGGTCCTTTATAGAAAAAGTTTGACAACATCTGCTTGAGATGATTACAGCCAATAGAATACAAATTATGTGAAAATCTTTACTATATCAACATAATTTTGCAGGAAAGGATATAAGAAAAACAAATTTTATGGAAAATACATATACTTTATAAATTTTGTATGTTTTTATTTTATTACTCCTGCAAACATGACTGGCTTCTCAGCAGAACACCCAGACTTGTGCAGCCATAATTCAATTCAGTTGTCTTTAATAGGCTGTCAACTTTTAGCCAAATAAAAGTCAGAGCTTTCCATACATTTTTCAGTTTTGCGTTTCTGAAGATACAGTTTCCAATACAATATGTTTCATTTACTGCTGTTCCCAGCTCTGCAAATATAGGAGAAGTCCTGCCAGAGGGTGCTCCAAACCATGCCACGCTCTGCTGTATTGAGGGCTAAGCCTGAATACTGCAGCTGGAGAGATGGGTCTCTGGGCCTTTGATGAGAGTTTGTGGAGGAGGGCAAAGTCCCAGAGTAGAACATGCCTCCCTTTGTGCCCTGCTTCAGATTTGGTGGCCACCAGGACATTGGGACAGACACAGTGCCTGGAAGGACTCCTCTCTCCTCCTGTGAGTGACCAGGTGGGACCAGCTGTGACCCTGGAAGCCCAGGTAAGCTTCCAGGCCAGGTATATGAGAGGCTCTGGCCTTGGGGAAAGGCTCTTGAAGGACTGTCTGCAGAGACAGCTCCCTGACCACACAAGCAGCCCCACGTTTCCTCCGGTATCTGTGGTCTTCTGGCCATTGCTGGGGCTCTGCTTTGCCTGCCCTGGGGGAATCTACATCCCAGCCAGAACTATGAGTGCTCATGACAACTGTGCAGATGGAAATGTCAGTCTGATGCTCAGCACCCATCCATCTCTGCTGCTGGGTGTGGCAACTGCTTAGCAAATGTTGGAAACCTTTTCTTAACCAGTCCCAGTTTTACCAAATACAAATACAGAATACCTTGTTGTGTTAGTCTGTTTTCACACTGCTGTAAAGAATTGCATCCAGGTAAGGTGGCTCACACCTTTAATCCCAGCACTTTGAGAGGCTAGGGCGGGAGGATTACTTGAGGTCAAGAGTTCGAGACTAGCCTGGCCAACATGGTGAAACCCTGTCTCTACTAAAAACACAAAAATTAGCCGGGCATGGTGGTGCACACCTGTAGTCTCAGCTATTTGGGAGGCTGAGGCAAAAGAATCATTTGATCCTGGGAGGCAGAGGTTGCAGTAAGCTGAGATCACGCCACTGCACTCCAGCCTGGGCGACACACTCTTACTCTGTCTCAAAAAAAAAAAAAAAAAAAAAGCAAACAAACAAAAAAACAACTGCCTATAAACAGAAGAGGTTTAATTGACTCACAGTTTTGTACAGCTGGGGAGGCCTTAGGAAACTTACAATGATGGCACCTTCTTCACAAGGAGATGGCAGGAGACTGAGTGAGAGCACAGGCAAAATTACCATTTATAAAATCAGCAGATCTCGTGATAATTCAGTATCACAAAAACAGCATGGAGGAAACCACCCCCATAACCCAATCACTTCCCTTCCTTGACACGGGGGAATTACATTTCAAGATGAGATTTGGGTAGGGACACAGAGCCCAACCATATCACCAGTTAAATTTGCATTTCAGATAAACAATGAAAAATGTTTTAGTGTCAGTATGTCTCATGCAATACCATAACAAATATTTGTAACAAATACGGCATCAGATATACTACAACATTATTTGTTATCTGAAATGCAACTTTAGCTGGGCATACTGTATGTTATCTGGCAATGCCAATTTCAGCTCAGCTCATCACGCCAGGATGGTCCTTATCTATGCTACAGTTTCAAGAATATGGAAAAAGGTTTCCAAGCATGTCCCACAGCTGCTGATATTCTGGTCTAAAATTTTACTAACAGAGGATAGAGTTTTTTTGTGTTGCCATTGGTTGCAGATTTTATCTCAGGGGCTGTACAGAAAACAAGAATCTGATGGAAAAGAGGATGGCAAATGCTGAAATGATGAAAAACACTAAAAGTTATGTAGCACTTTCTCCATGCCAGGTACTTTTCTGAGCATCTTACACATTTTAACTCCTGTAACCTGTACAACCACCTAATAGCAGCTACTATTACCCTGATCTTACAGACAAGGAAACTAAATGACAGAGAAGGAAAATAATTTACCCAGTCTCAGGTTGCAGAGCTAGCATTCAAACCTGAGCAGCCCAAGTCCTGACTGGATGCTTTAGCCACCCAGCTATGATAATTCTGAGACAGCTCCAGGGCCTGGAGGCTGGGGATGGCTCAAAATGAGTGTTGCTGAAGGTCTATGGGGGCTTGCTAAAGGAACGGGCTGGAAAAGACCTGGACAAAAGCTGCATCGCTGCTTGGTTAGTGGTCCCCCAGTCCCAGGAGTTGAAGTCCTAATTCCTTAGCCTGGCATTGTATTGGCAGTCTTCACCACACCCCAATTCTTGCCTAAAGCCCAATCTAGCCTCCTATCTAGCAGGTACTTAGTGCTGCTCCCCAAACCTCCCACATGCCCTTATTCCTCTTCCTTAGCATATTCTGTTCCCTCCCCTGCTCCTCTTCCATGTGAATGCCAACTTATCATCTGTTCAGAGAGAGTGCTCACCAAATATCGGTTTGCTCCTCCACCTTCCCTAGCCTCCTTAGCAACTAGGTTGGGGCCATATCATTCTGGCCAGTGGATCATGAGCAGAAGTAACACATGTCACTTCTCAGACAAGGTATTTAAAAGCTGGAGTATCTAAGAACCAGTATTCTCTTCCCTGCCGAGGAGACTTTGGAGGCTGTGTGTTTTAGATGGGGCAGCTGCAAGGTGGAGGGCAGTAGCCCAACCCATAGAAATGAACTTTTGTTGGTGATAAGATGTGGATTTTCACATTTATCTGCAGCCACATCACCTAGACTCTTTTGACCAGGACATCATTCAGACCCTGCGCAGGCTGTGCTTTGGCCCCTGTCCCTTCCATTGTGCTCCTCCTAGTGTTTTCTTTCCTTTTTTTTTTTAAATTTCCTTGGAGACAGGGTCTTGCTCTGTTGCCAAGGCTGGAGTGCAGTAGTGCAGTCACAGCTCACTGCAGCCTCGACCTCCTGGGCTCAAGTAATCCTCCCACCTCAGCCTCCCAAGTAGCTAGTGGACTATAGGTACACACCACCATGCCTAATTTTTATATTTTTTTGTAGAAATGAGGTCTCTCTACATTACCTAGGCTGCTCTCGAACTCCTGTGCTCAAGTGATCCTCCCACCTTGGCCTCCCCACATGCTGGGATTTGAAGCATGAGCCACTGCACAGGGCCTCTCCCGGTGTTTTCTAAACCCCTCCCTTAGTTCTTAGTAAAGCTTAGTAAATGCCTGCCTGCTTAGTTCTTTTTCTCCCACTAACCAGGGCTCAGGAGCCTTGTCCTATCTGACTTTGTGACTGCGGAAATTTACACAGAACTTTAGCCCATGCTGAATGAATGAATGAGCCAATGATTTCCTGAGTTTAGAGCCAAGACTTATATTTAAATTCTTTTCAACCAGTCCGGGCACGGTGGCTCAAGCCTGTAATCCCAGCACTTTGGGAGGCCAAGGTGGGCGGATCACAAGGTCAGGAGTTCGAGACCAGCCTGGTCAGCATGGTGAAACCCCGTCTCTACTAAAAATACAAAAATTAGCCAGGCGTGGTGGTGCATGCCTGTAATCCCAGCTACTCAGAAGGCTGAGGCAGGAAAATCACTTGAATCCAGGAGGCGGAGGTTGCAGTGAGCTGAGATCACGCCACTGCACTCCAGCCTGGGCAATAGAGTGAGACTCTGTCTCACTCTGTCTCACAAAAAAAAAAAAAAAAAAAAAAAAATCAGATTTCAAATTATAAAAAAAGAGAGAGGAAAAAAAGCCATGTGGCTCAGGCCTGTAATACCAGCACTTTGGGAGGCCAAGGTAGATGAATCACCTGAGGTCAGGAGTTCAAGACCAACCTGGCCAACATGGAGAAATCCCGTCTCTACTAAAAAATACAAAAAATTAGCTGGGTGTGCTGGTGCGTGCCTGTAATCCTAGTTACTTGGGAGCCTGAGGCAGGAGAATCACTTGAATCTAGGAGCCAGAGATTGCAGTAAGCCAAGATTGTGCTACTCTCTCCAGCATGAGCAATAGAGCCAGACTCCGTCTCAAAAAAAAAGAAATTATTTTCAACCTAAGATGATACTTGTGGAGTTGCCCTGGTCATACAAAAGACATTACCTCTTCAGGTGTTACCTCTGTTATTCCTTAAGTAAAAGATGGCCTCCCTTTAAATAGGTCTGAAGTCTTTGGAAATTCAATTACATGTAGCTGTAGCTGAGTTATTTACATAGCGTCTGGTAACCAGAAGAGAAAGAGATTGTGGGTGATGACATTCATTCTTAGTCACAAATTAAAAGGGAAACATGACAATGACATTTCCACCATGAGAGAAAAGGTCACCTGGCATTGAGAAGCCCTAATTGCAAGGCTGTGTTTGCATTCTAATCATCTGTACTTCCTGGGGATGTCACCACCAGTGATGCAGAAAGGCTAAATCCATCATCTACTTAGCAGAAAGAAGGAATATTATTTCCCTAAACATTTTCTGTCTTGAGATCAGTGATTCTCAACCAGGGGAGGCAGGTGGATTGCCTGAGCTCAGGAGTTTGAGACCACCCTGGGCAACACGGTGAAATCCCGTCTCTGCTAAAATACAAAAAATTAGCCAGGCGTGGTGGCACACACCTGTAGTCCCAGCTACTCAGGAGGCTGAGGCACGAGAATTGCTTGAACCCGGGAGGTGGAGGTTGTGGCAGGCTGAGATCACGCCACTGCCCTCCAGCTCGGGTACAGAGCAGATTCTATCTCAAAATAATAAAAAATAAATAAATAAAATAAAGTTTGTAAGTGGCCAAAGAAATATTCACTTGGCTAAATTTAGAAACTGTTTCCCTACTTTGGGACAAGACTAACGTTTTCAAACTTTTCAAAAAAGGCTAATGTGCAATTGACTTGTTTTGTTTGGAATATAGAGTTGAAGCTCTGAAGACATTTAATCTGAAATACGAAAGCTCAAATACCAACTTTGTTGTTCCTTTCAACATTTATTACAAAAATCTATTTCTGGAGTCTTCAAGTTGATATTAAAGTGTCTTTTCTTCACAGCTTACTGGGAGCAGAAAAAAAAAAGGTCTTTTTATTTTCTCATCTTGATGACACTCTAAAAGGCAAGGATTTTGAGACTGGTTACCAAGAAAAACAAACTCCAACCTCCTCCAGTCCAGCTGCAGGATAAATTCAAGCTATCACTTTTCCTTGTGTCAGAGGGGGATCCAGATTTTCTCTGTGAAATTCCAATGGGAAACTCTTTCTTCCTGATACTTTGTCTTTGCCAGAAAAAGCCTCAAAAAGGGTTTAAGTAACACAACTTTGAGTCAGTTGCATAAGAAAACATTTAGAAGAGCACATTCGAAAATTCAGAGATAAAGTAGTTCTCTGTTTACCGAAAAGAAGAGAACCGACTTTATATGCCATTTTATCAGTTCCCTCAATGTACATGTGCTAAGCTGACCTATCCGTACCTCTGGCTCTGTCAACCAAGCAGTGGAGTGCTTGACTTTGAAAAGCTGTGGCTGGCTGGGTACAGGCTCATGCTTGTAATCCCAGCACTTTGGAAGGCCAAGGTCTGTGGATCACTTGAGTCAAGGAGTTTGTGACCAGCCTTGGCAACATGGATAAACCCTGTCTCTACAAAAAACACAAAACTTAGCCAGGTGTGGTGGTGAGAGCCTATAGTTCAGCTACTTGGGAGGCTGAGGTGTGAGGATCACTTTAGCCTGGAGGCAGAGGCTGCAGTGAGCCAAGATCATGCCACTGCACTCCAGCCTGGTCAACAGAGCAAGAAGACCCTATCTCAAAAAAAAAAGAAAGAAAGAAAGAAAAAAAAGAAAGAAAGAAAAAGAAAGAAAGAAAGAACTAAAGAAAAGAAAAAAAAGAAAAGAAAAGAAAAAAGGGGGCTGGGCATGGTGGCTCACCCCAGTAATCCCAGCACTTTGGGAGGCTAACGCGGGCAGATCACTTGAGGTCAGGAGTTCAAGACCAGCCTGGCCAACATGGTAAAAACCCCTCTCTACTAAAAAAAACTGCAAAAATTAGCTGGGCATGGTGGCATGTACCTGTAATCCCAGCTACTCAGGGGGCTGAGGCAGGAGAATCACTTGAACCCAGGAGGGAGAGGTTACAGTAAGCCAAGATTGTGCCACTGCACTCCAGACTGGGTGGCAGAGTAAGACTCTGTCTCAAAAAAAAAAAAAAAAAAAAACAAGAAAAGAAAGAAAGAAAGAAAAAAGAAAAAGAGGAAATGCTGTGCCTTCCTCACAACATAAGGCTTAAGACAAGCCAGTATACTCAGTGCTCACTTTGATACCACACTAGTAAGGTTAAAAAAAAAACGTACTTTTTTTAAACCAGAATATATTTGTTATCAAAAATTTGACCCTTCTAATGATCCTACAGGGAAGCAGTGGATTTATGTTTATCAAAGGAAAATAAAAAAGAGATGAGAAAAACTCCTCTAAATGGAAAGAAACTTATTGAGAATGAAGATGTTGGTAGAGGGATAAGGAATGGTGTCTGCGGAGGCTCACTCATGCTGAGGTTTCATTTAAATTCTTGTCCAACGATGGAGGGCATATATGGCCCCTTGAGGAGGGTGACTTTCAGATGTGCAACACTCTAGATTTTCTAGATCTCAGGCTTTGGTTCTGAGATGGATGTGCAGATTTTTACTCCTCCACCTTTTAATAGTTTAGATTCCTGGCCAGCACTGTGGCTCACACCTGTAATCCCAGCACTTTGGGAGGCCAAGGCAGGCAGATCACAAGGTCAGGAGATCGAGACCATCCTGACCAACATGGTGAAACCTCGTCTCTACTAAAATACAAAAAATTAGCGGGGCATGGTGGTTTATGCCTGTAGTCCCAGCTACTCGGGAGGCTGAGGCAGGGGAGTCACTTGAACCCAGAGGTGGAGGTTGCAACAAGACGAGACACTGCCACTCCAGCCTGATGACAGAGCAAGACTCCGTCTCAAAAAAAAAAAAAAAAAAAAAAGCAAAATAAGGTAATTTAGATTCCTTCCCAGGCCTCAGAGATCCTCTGCATGTGAGTGGGGCAGGGCACGCCACGCAGCTCCCTCCAGCTTTATGCTTATTTCCATCACTGTCTGGTCATTTGGTCCAAACTACTGTTTTGACCTGATTGACACTTCTCTAAGCTGATGGCATCTTTGGACCCATACACCTAGTTGAAGACATCTTTGACTTCTAAACACCTAGCTGAGGTCTGGGTGTGGTGGCTCACGCCTGTAATCCCAGAACTTTGGGAGACCAAGGCGGCAGGATCAATTCAGCCCAGGAATTTGAGACCAACCTGGGCAACATAGTGAAACATGGTGTCTAGAAAAAATACAAAAATTAGCCAGGTGTGGTGGCACATACCTGCAGTCCCAGCTACTTGGAAGGCTGAGGCGGGAGGATCACTTGAGTCGAGGCTGCAGTGAGCTGTGTTCACACCACTGCACTCCAGTCCGGGTGACAGAGTGAGATCCTATCTCAAAAAACAAAAAAACAAAAATGAAAAAAACCTAGCTGAGACAATTATCTCTTGGGGCAGAGCCAAAGGAACATGGCAACTTTTCTCCCCACTGCATTCTCTGCCTGCATCTCTGTATCAAGGCCGACGTCCTTGGGAACGCCAGGGAAAGGGAAATATCTCCACTCAAGGAAAATTTAGAGCTTCTGGGTCTTCTCCTTATGGGGAATGAAGGTCAAGCATAAAATTTGAGGACCCAGACCGTCAGATAACTGTTCAATAATGGGTAACTTTTGGATAACATGTATTGTGTGCCAGGCACCATTCTAAGAGCTTTGGATACAGTAACTCATTTATTCCTCGCAACTACTTTATGAGAAACATTTTACTATTCTCGCCACTTTATAAAGAAGTAACCAAGGCACCAAGCATTATGGACTGAATGGTGGACCTTGAAACTTCGTATGTTGATGCTGTCACCCACAATGTGACTGCATTTGGAGACAGGACCTTTAAAGAAGAAACTAAGGTAAAATGAGGTCATAAGAGTGGGGTCTGGCCCGGTGCGGTGGCTCATGCCTGTAATCCCAGCACTTTGGGAGGCCGAGGCTGGTGGATCACCTGAGGTCAGGTGTTTGAGACCAGCCTGGCCAACGTGATGAAACCCCGTCTGTACTAAAAATACCAAACAAACAAACAAAAAATAGCCAGGGCCGGGCAGAGTGGCTCACGCCTGTAATCCCAGCATTTTGGGAGGCCAAGGCAGGTGGATCACAAGGTCCAGGTTCAAGACCAGCCTGGCCAACATAGTAAAACCCCATCTCTACTAAAAATACAAAAAATTAGCTAGGTATGGTGGTAGGTGCCTGTCATCCCAGCTACTCAGGAGCCTGAGGCAGGAGAATCGCTTGGACCCAGGAGGCGGAGGTTGCAGTGAGCCAGATTGCACCGCTGCACTCCAGCCTGGGGACAGAGAGAGACTCCGTCTCAAAAAAAAAGAAAAAGAAAAAAAAAAGAGTGTGGTCTTAATCTAATAGGACTGATGTTCTTATAAAAAGAGGGAGAGATACAAGGCATGCATATATACAAAGAGAAAAGGCCAAGTGAGGCCACAGCAGGAAGACAGCCATCTGCACGCCAGGGAGAGGCCTCAGAAGACACTAGCCCTGCCAAAACCTTGACGTGGGACTTGCAGCCTCCAGAATTATGAGATAATAAGTGTCTGTTGTTTAAGCCACCCAGGCTGTGGTACTTTGTTATGACAGCCCCAGCAAATTAATAAACCAAGAAGCCAAGAAATATGCCCAGCATCACACAGCTCTTAAGTGGTAGAGCTAGGATTCGAACCTAGGCAGTCTGGCTTCAGAAATCATGCTCTTGACCACTGCACTCTTCTGTCTTCCTCCAGTGGTTTAAAGCAGGACGTTTCAATAGAAATATAAGGTCAGACACAAATTTGAGCGTCATATAGACTTAAATTTTCTAGCAGTCACATTTTTTAAAACAGGTGGAATTACTTTTAATAATGTATTTTACTTAAACCAATATACCAAAGCATTGTCATTCCAGCATGTAATCAATAGGTAAGGTTATTACTGATATATTTCACATTCTTTCTTTTGTACTAAGTCTTGGAAATCAGTGTTTATTTTACACTTACGGCACATCTGAATTTGGAGCAAGCACATTTCAAGTGCTCAGTAAGCCGTGTTAGACAACCATATTAGACAGCACAGGTTAAAGGTCTTTTATGGCTCTCTACTGTGTACAAGATAGAGACTTGACGCTTCCTCAACTGCCTGCTCTTTGAGGCCTGCCCTGATGTGGCTCCACCCGTTTCAGGCTTCATCTCATGCCATTCCTAGCATCGTACTTTATGCTCTTTCAACTGGAAATGCAAGCCCTCTGCTCACACCCTACTGCTTGTTTTTTTGGTTTTTTTTTATGTGTGTGTGAGACGGAGTCTCGCTCTATCATTCAGGCTGGAGTGCAGGGTGAAGTGTTATAAGCATATATAGGAGGGGTATCCACTTCAGTGTGGGGTATCAGGAAGGCTTCCTGGAGGAGGGGAAACCTGAGTGGGTGTCATAGAATACATAGGAGGCAGCTGGATGAATGAGAGGAAGGACATTCAGACGAGAAAATCATAAGCAAAGATGTCAAGATAAAAAGCAGCGTGGCAGCATGGTGTGATCAGAGGGTTTGCATTTAAGTATTGCCAGTTGAAGGAGCATAGAGTGTGATGCTGGGAATGACAGGAAAAGCTATATACATTCCCAGCCTCCCTTGCAGCTGGCCATATGACATAGTCCTGGCCCATGAGCTGTGAGGAACTTACACTTTCCTGGGGAAATGGGTAGACACCGCTGGCAGGGTCCCTCCTCCCTCTTTTTTGTCTTGAATGTGCATGAAATACCAGAGCTGGGGTAGCCATTTGCATTCAATGAGGGGACAAGCCAAATGCTGAGGATCGTGAGGTGGTCAAATAGAAGAAAGCTTGCTCTTTGTCAGTACTGTGGAGTTGCCACACCAACTCTGGTCTTGCTACCAGGAGAATTTGTATAAATACAAATCTACTGCTTAAGCCACTGTTATTAGGTGTTGGTGACTTGTAGTGAAAAGCGCTTCTGATTCACTGCTTCTATTTGCAGATTTTGTAGCCACTACTTCAGGCAGAAATGGAGATGGAAAAGCCATCCCAACTGAGTAAGCCTAGGCAACAGTTGTCACAAGGGAGCTGAATGTCTTGGTGTCACTACATTTTTTATCATCAGATAAAAACGTGGGCTGGGAGGTGGCATTCACATTGGGAGAATCTCTGAAGCTTTGAGGAAAGTGGGGGAGTGGGCAGAAAAAAGAATAATATTTCTGAGTTTAGAACCATCTACACACAAGTTAGCTCTGGGTAACAGAAACATTTGCCACTAAAGCAAAATCAAACCAATGTGATGGTTGTGGTCCTAGCCATGGGGTCTGCTTAGATCCCCCTGTGCCCCCAGATTCTAGGCCATGAAGATCGTTTCATCTACTAGGATCTACTGTTTAACAGACAAAACTATCCAGGCCTTAACATCCAACAGTAGTCCAGGAAGGGAATTGGTAACAAGGCCCGGGCTAGGAGGATAGAAGACAGACCTGCATATTTGTAAATACAGAGTTTTTTATAAGTTGAAAATTTGTACAAGAAAAAGAGGAGGCATCTGTTTTCCCCAGAATATCCAGGGTTTTCTGGGTTTCATGGGCCATGGCTGTTGCCCCTTCCTCATTTCATTGCCTCAAGTGCCCCATTTATGAATCTGACAAAAGACAGTTACTGTATTTCTTGTTATAAAAGTTATACATGGCTGGGCACAGTGGGTCAAGCCTATTATCCCAGCATGTTGGGATCCAAGGCAGGCAGATTGCTTGAGTCCAGGGGTTGGAGACCAGCCTGGGCACAAAGTGAGACCCTGACTCTACAAAAAATACAAAAATTAGCTAGGCATGATGGCGTTTGACTATAGTCCCAGCTCCACCTGGGGCTGAGATGGGAGGATCACTTGAGCCCGGGAGGTCAAGGTGGCAGTGGGCAGAGATCATGCTGCTATACACCAGCCTGGGCAACAAAGTGAGACCCTGTCTCAAAAAAAATTACATTATGGAAAAAAGTGAAAAATGCAGAAAAGCACAAAAAAATCCATCATCTCACCATTCAGAGATAGCCATTGTTAACATTTTCAAAAATGTCTTTGAATCATTTATTTACCAGGGATGCTTCCCATGGTAAATAAATGAAAAACCCAATCCAAAATGGTTCAAACAATGGGACAGTTTATTATATCACATTAAAAAGAGTCAAAGATGGGCCATTCCCGGATTGACTAATTCCATAGTTTGCTGAAGTCATCAAGGATCCAAGTCTTTCCATCTCCCTTCTCTGCCACCCTCAAGGTTTAAGATGGCTGTTGCCGTTCCAGACATTATATCAAGATTCAATATTCATAGAAAGAGGGCTGTTCATTTCTTTCCCAGAAGGTTCTCCCATATATCCTGTGTCTACTTCTAAACCAATCACTACTAAGGGGAAATTGACCTACAACATTTCGATTAGACTAATCACATTTACCCTTTGAGTTAGGGATAGAGTCAACTTCTATGAGCACATGGCTGAGCCAAGGATAAGCATCCGACCAGCAAGAGAAGACATAATAAGGGTGCAAGGTTGGAGATGGGAGATGAATATTAACACAGTAACCAATAATGTCTGCTATGATCTTTTTCATTTATTTTTGATACTTATATACATATCCAGAAAAAGTTTCAATATAAAACCATGTATATACTGACGATCTTTTTTCAAGTAGCAATACACATGGCAAATATTTCCCCATTTCAAGAAATACTTTTCTATAACTTTTTTTTTCTTACTTAGACAGGGTCTCACTCTGTCATCTAGGCTGGAGTGCAGTGGTGTAATCTCAGCTCACTGCAGGCTTGACCTCCCAGGCTCAAGCAATCCTCCTATTTCAGCCTCCCAAGTAGCTGGGACTACAGGTGCGTACCACCATGCCTGACTAGTTTTATTTATTTTTTGTAGAGAAGGGGTTTCGTCATGTTGTCCAGGCTGGTCTCAGACTTCTGGGCTCAAGCAATCCTCTCACCCTGGCCTCCCATAATGCTGGGATTACAGGTGTGAGCCACCACATCCGGACTTTTTCTTTTTTTTTTTTTTTTCCAACTTTTGTCTTGGATTCAGGGATACATGTGAAGGTTTTTTATAACGGTATATTGCACGATGCTGAAATTTGGGGTGCAAATGAACCTGTCACCGAGGTAGTGAGCATGGTATCCAATAGGCAGTTTTTCAATCCTTCCCTCTTTGCTTCTTGCAGTCTCCAGTGTCTACTGTACCCATCTTTAAGTCCATGAGTACCTAATATTTAGCTCCCACTTATAAGTGAGAACATGCTGCATTTAGTTTCCTTCTGTGTTAATTCGCACAGGATAATGGCTTCCAGATGCACCCACGTTACTGCAGAGGACATGATTTCCTATTATTATTTTCCCTGAATGCTGCTAATATTTTTTATTTTTATTTTTTTTCTTGAGATGAAGCTTCGCTCTGTCACCCAGGCTGGAGTGCAGTGGTGCAATCTCAGCTCACTGCGACCTCTTCCTCCCAGTTTTAAGCAATTCTCCTGCCTCAGCCTCTGGAGTAGCTGGGACTACAGGCACATGCCACCACGCCCAGCTAAATTTTTTTTTTTTTCAGTAGATATGGGGTTTCACCATGTTGGCCAGGATGGTCTTGATCTCCTGACCTTGTGATCCACCCACCTCAGCCTCCTAAAGTGCTGGGATTACAGGCGTGAGCCACTGCGCCTGGTGATTTCATTATTTTTTATGGCTGTGTAGTGTTCTATAGTGTATATATTCCATATCTTCTTTATCCAATACACAGTTAATGGACACCTAGGTTGATTCCATGTTTTTGCTATTGTGGAAAAAAAAAAAAATAGCTGGGCATGGTGGCACGTACCTGTAATCCCAGCTACTTGGGAGGCTGAGGCATAAG
Organism: Cacajao melanocephalus; assembly: GCA_963573385.1. Lineage (NCBI taxonomy): Eukaryota > Metazoa > Chordata > Mammalia > Primates > Pitheciidae > Cacajao > Cacajao melanocephalus. The sequence goes on from CAUYLG010029156.1 coordinate 17,298, forward strand.
AATTGCTTGAACCCAAAGGCAGAGGTTGCAGTCAGCTGATATTGTGCCAAGGCACTCCAGCCTGAGTGACAGAGTGAGACTTTGTCTTAAAAAAAAAAAAATCTGTGCTTTAAAAGGAAAACCACCTTAATGGAATCCTTTCTATTACATTCTGATATGCTACTATTACATTCATAATTTTGGAAGGTGAAAGAAATTAAGCATATGGGAGGATGTGTATAGGGTATATACAAACACTACACTATTTTTTATATGAGAAGCTTGAACATGTGTGGATTTTCATATCCCAGGGGGTTCTAGAATCAATATCCCATGGATACCAAAGTATAACTGTATATCACCAAGCTGCTTTCCAAAAAAAGTACCAGTTTATACTTCTATCAGCGGAGTGTGGCAATGTTTAGTTCACTTAATTCTTATCAGCATTTAAAAAAATATCTTTTTAATTCATTACTGTTTAGATAGATGTCATCATTCTTGGAGAAAGCATGTGGTTGCTCTATAGAAAGAGGCATTATTGGAAATTCAGCTTTGGCCCACACATGCTTTCTGATTCTAAAGGCAAATGAGTTCAAATCAGAACTGTAAGCCCCAGGTCTCTTTTCAGTGGGTTCTCAGAAAGAGGGGATGCTATCCTCGCCTCCCTGACCCCACCTATATGCATATGATTAGAGGTCAGAGAAGACTCCTACTTCCCCTGGAAGCTGGAGCAGAGGGGTTACACAAGGCTTAAAATTTTTCTTCCACTTTTTTTTTTTTTTTAATCTAAATCAAGTTACAGTTACCTTGGGAAGCCATTTCTTTTGATTGGGTGATTTAATCCATTTACATTTAATGCTATTCTTGATATACCATCAATCCTCATTATTCACAATTCCTTATTTGTGAATCTTCCCTGCTTGCTAAAAGTCTGTAACCCCTAACTCAACACTTAATGTTTTTTCATGGTCATTTGCAACATGCACACAGTGGCAAAAATATTTGAATTGTTTGACATAATTGTTCCCCGCTGAGGTTGAACAAGGTGGCACTCTACCTTCTTGTGTCAGCTCTCATGATGTAAACAAGTGTCCTTCTTGTGGTCTATTTAGTGCCAGGTTTTTTTGTTTTTCTTGGTGATCTCGCAGTTTACAATGGGCCCCAAGAGCAGTGCTGAAGTGCTGTCTAGTGTTCCCAAGTGCAAGAAGGCTGTAAGGTTACTTGCTTTTAGCCTGAACTTCCTTTAGTATTTCTTCTAAAGCAGGGCTGCCAACATTAAATTCTCTCCATTTTATTTTTCTGGGGAAATCTTTATCTTCATTTTAGAATCACAGTTTTGCTGGAAATAGGATTCTTGGTTGACAGTTTCCTTCTCTGACACTTTGAGTATGTTATCCCACTGCCTTCTGGCCTCCATTGTTTCTGCTAAGTCAGCCACTAATTCTATTAGGGTTCCCTTGCAAGTAATGAGTTATTTTTTCTTGCTGCTTAAAGATTTCCTTGTTGTCTTTGACTTTCAACATTTTTCCTATGTTGTGTCTCACATTTCTAAGGTTCTCTTCATTTTTCTCCATTATTTTTTCTCTCTGTTTTTCAGTGTGTCTAGTCTCCATTAGTCTATTATTCTTTCTTCTGTCAGTTCAAATCTCTGACTGAGCCCTGTGGTGAAATTTTCAGTTATTGTGCCTTTCAACTCCATCATTTCCATTTGGTTCCTTTAATAATCTCAATTTCTTTGTTGATATTGTCTATGTGATATGACATTGTCATCCTACCTTCAATTACTTCTTTAAACATGGTTTCCTTTACTTCTTTGAACAGGTTTATAATGGCTAAAGTCTTTTCTGATAAATGCAACATGTGGTTCCTCTTAAGAGTCAATTTCTGTTGTCTGCTGTTTTTCTGCTGTTTGGGTTATACTTTCCTGTTTCCTTGAGCTTTGTAATTTTTGATTTAAAACTATACATTGAAAATCATGTCGTAGTGACTCTGGGTGCTTTTTAATGTGCTTATTTGTGTAGGAAATGACTGGATTATTTTAATGAAGTCCATTTTCTCCACACTGTGTTTAGCCACTAATATTGTTACTTCAGAAGGTACAGCACTGGGTCCACAGTCACTCTGGAATCAGTGGTTTTGGTGGGTCTCTCTTCCTCTCTTCCCTGACCCCACCTACCTGCTAAAACCACACTACTATTAGCTTACTGCTCTAGTGTTTTCAAGAATACCCTGGGAGCACAAATTGCTCTAAAATTTATACAATTGAATTCTGGCTTCTTCAACTGAACAAATTTTAGGTCAGTGTTTGATTTTTGTTCTGACCCCAGGAGGACTCTTCCAGCTATCTTATTCCCAGTTCTCGCCTGCAAACCAGCCTTCTACGGTTTAACCTGTGTCTTGAATTTCTCCCAGTTGCCTTTTATCACACCTCATTGACCTTGAGAGTGCTTTTAGACTTGAAATTCTTCACTATGCTGCAATGAGCTGAATTCCTTCTGAAAGAGATGAAAAGCTATCAGTGTTATGGTGGGTTTCTCCCTGCAGGCACAAACTCTGAGCCAGGGCACTGGAGCTGGGGGAGGGAATGATAGTAAGCTTCTCTCTGAGTGACATCCCCACTCTTAAGGGCTGAACCCTTGATTGTGAGGGAGGTGTTAAAGAAAAAATTATTTTGACACTTGTTAAGATGAGAAGACTTTATTCAGAATGATCCTGATAGGTGTCAAGATAATTGAGGGTGGGTGCAGTGGCTCACACCCGTAATCTCAGCATTTTGGGAGGCTGAAGTGAGTGGATCACTTGAGGTCAGGAGTTCTAGACCAGCCTGGCCAACATGGAAAAACCCTGTCTCTACTAAAAATATAAAATTAGCCAGGCACGGTGGTGGGCACCTGTAATCTCAGCTACTTGGGAGGCTGAGGCAGGAGAAGCATTTGAACCTGGGAGGTGGAGGTTACAGTGAGCAGAGATCACACCACTGCACTCCAGCCTGGGTGATAGAGTAAGACTCCATCTCAAGAGAAAAAAAAAAGATTATTGAGATAGGAGAGATCAGGCTCAATTCCAAACTTATTAGGAACAAGTAGGGATTTATAGGAAAGGAGTGGGTTGGGGAATGGTTGTCAGTAGACAGAAAATTACTTAGAGGAGACAGAAATGGAGGATAAGGAAAATTCTTGCTACATTTACCAAACAGGATTCTTGCTGAAGTCAGGTCAGGGTGATCAGATATAAAGGGTCAAGGAGATTCTCTCTGAACTGACAGGATTCTTGCTAAAACTGGGCTCTTGAGGACAATGTCCAAAAGTGAGATCCAGTCTAAAAAAGTTTCTAAGCCTGACTAAAGTTTGGGTAAGGAGAGAGCCTCTGTCAGTACAGAACAGCTGGGGTCCTCTTGGCTTGCCTCTCTTGGCATGGAACAACCACCTCACAAGCCAAGATCAAGGCTCCAGTATCTTAGCATGTGATGACCAAGGATGCCTCCAGCCCATGAGTGGGGCCTGGGTGGAATAAGGGAACCTCAGCAACAGGTGACCAGGGGCAGGATGAGAAAAGCTGTTGTTCTGCTCCTCCCAGGAAAAAGCCCTCTGAGGGGATGTTCTTGGCTGCAGCAGCCTGTCTGGGGGCCTGGATAGAACAAAAGGGCAGAGGAAAGGTAAATTTACTCTTTCTTCTAGAGCTAGGACACCATCATTTTTCTCCTGCCCTTGGACATCAGATTCTCCGGCCTTTGGACTCTGGGACTTGCACCAGCAGCCCCTTGGGTTCTCAGGCCTTTGGCCTTGGACTGAGAGTTAGACCATTGGCTTCCTTGGGTTTTGAGGCCTTCAGATGTGACTGAGCCACCCACTACTGGCTTCCCTAGCCTGCAGACAGCCTGTTGTAAGACTTATCGGTCCCCATGATCACATGAACCACTTCCATCTACCTTCCTACCTATTTATCTATCCTACTGGTTCTGTCTCTCTGGAGAACGCTGACAAATCCAAAGCCCTAGTCCACAGCACCTCAAAATGTGACTGCATTTGGGAATAGAGCTTTTAAAGAGGTTAAGTACAACGAGGCCATATGGCCAGGCCCTCCTCCAGTGTAACTGCTATCCTTATAAGAGGACATTAAGACACAGACACACACAGACCAAAAGATAACCAACCATATGAGAACACAGGGAGAAGGTAGCCATTTACAAACCAGTGGGAGAGGCCTCAGAAGAAACCAAACCAACTGGCTGACACCTTGATCTCAGACTTCTAGTCTCAAGAATTGTGAGGAAATGAATATCTGTTGTTTAAGCCACCCAGTTTGTTGTATGTAATTTGTTACGGTAGCCTTAGTAAACTAATACAATGTACATGGGACTATTTTGGCCTCCTTGGGATTGCCCATATATGGGCAATTTATGCTTCTGGGGGACATCATGGAAGAAGTTATGTTATCACAAAAAAGTACAGGCCAGAGGCAATAAACATTGGTGAGAGTATGGGTCTATGAATCCATATACTCAAATACAGTGGTGCTGTTAGAGTCTGTCACTGAATTCCCGAAGCCCTACATAGAGAGCAGATGTTTCTGTAGGTTGAGGCAAGACTCCATTTCCTTATGTATCTGCTCAGCTCTCTGGGTATTTCATTCATCAGAGGCAGCTTGGCTTAGAAACAGTGTTGGTCTGTATTAACCCAACTGCTGTCACCAAGTCACTAGGAGCACTAGAGTTCTATCAATAATGATCTATCTCAGTGGCTTTGTCGTGGGGACTGCCGAGGAACAAATTTGGGGCTGGTGCCATCAGAAGCTCCTAGCAGCTAAAAGGAAATGGCAGATATTCAATTGATAAGTTACTGTATGCTGGTCTCTGCATGGGTGCTTTATTTCTTATAATGAAGACCCTACTTCTTACTAATTAGGGGTTGTCACTAGAACCCTGTAATCTCTTGAATCTTTATGCCTTTATTTAAAAGAATTTAGAATAAATTCATTCTACTTGTCATACACCAAGTACACAAACTAACAGTTAATTTTGTAGCCCTGGGAACTTTTTTTTTTTTAAATGACAGAGTCCTGCTCTGTAGCCCAGGCTGGAGTACAGTGGTGCGATCTTGGCTCACTGAAACCAATGCCTCCCAGGTTCAAGTGATTCTCCTGGCTCAGCCTCCTGAGCAGATGGGACTACAGGTATGAGCCACTATGCCTGGCTAATTTTTTTGTATTTTTAGTAAACACGGGGTTTCAACATATTAGCCAGGTTGGTCTCAAACTCCTGACCTCAGGTGATCTGCCTGCCTTGGCCTCCCAAAGTGCTGGAAGTGCAGGCATGAGCCACTGTGCCCAGCCAGGAACTATTTTTTGAATAAAAAACCTGGAAGTGTTCTGAAAACACAGTGATAGTCTGCCCGTTCTGGAAAATCTGGGGCTGGCAACTACTATTCTTGGACCATATTGAGAGATGGTTAAAAACATTGGATGCTCAATAAATCAGGTAAATTATTTAATTTATAAGCTAGTTCATGCTGCAAGAAAGGATACACCAGTGTTTTCCATCTTCATACTAATGTTCCTTGATGGCATGGCTAGACTTTCACAACTTTGGATCCTCTGGAAACATATGTATCTGCCAAATCAGCCTACACTAAAGCACAGCAATAAGAGGCATTGGGGTGAGGGAGCCCTTAGGACAATCCTAAATCTTGGAATTTTTTCCAGATGAGATCGGGCGCAGTCAGGGTAGTATGGCCGCAGACGTTTGTGTTTTTTTCAAAGTAATTCCTACTGAAATAAATTTTTATTCCTACCTAGTTATATTTCATTCTCAAGTTCATATCTATTGTTTTTGTCATAAAGGATAAATCTGCATTGAAAATTCATAGGATACATAAGGCAATCTAAGCAGATAGCTATGATTAATATATCAAGTCACACTAAATAAACAGTATAAAAGAAGCATAAGATAAAGCTAAAAATAAAATGAAACACTAATGAATAAAAAAACAAACATTTGCGAGGATCAAAACGTGAAACGCAGGCTCTTTCAAAACGCTTCTGCAAGATGGCTCAAGAAAAGGAGAAACGGCACAACTGAAAAACAGTAATTAAATGTGGGTATACAGGCTAGGCATGGTGTCTCAAACCTGCAATCCCAGCACTTTGCAAGGCTGCAGCGGGAAGATCACTTGAGGCCAGTTCGAGACCAGGCTGGACAACATGGCGAAACTCCATCTCTACTAAAAACACAAAAATTAGCCAGGCATGATGGCACATTCCTGTAATTCCAACTACTTGGCAGACTGAGCCAGGAGAATTGCTTGAGAATTGCTTAAGAATTGCTTGAGCCTGGGAGGTGAACATTGCAGTGAGCTGGACACTGCATGCCAGCTTGGGTGATAGAGTGAGACTCCATCTCAAAAACAAAAACAGTAACACACACACACACACACACACACACACACGGGTATAGGCCAAGTGCAGTGGCTCACTTCTAAATACTTAGCACTTGGGAGGCTGGGAGTTCAAGACCAGCCTGGGAAACGTAGCAAGACCTCATCCCTTAAAAAAAAAAAAGTATTAATTACTAATGAGGCAGAAATTTTAAAACATTATAAACTTTTAACCAATACATTTGAAAACTACTATATAAAATAAATTAATAGTTAATTACCTACCCAGTAGAAGGCAAGAGGGGCAGGAGTACAGAAGAGACAGAAAATATGAATCATGTAAGTTAGGCGACAGAAACAAAGTTTCATCAGTCTTTCTTTTTTTAATAAATGTTTGTGTTTCCAGAAAAACAGGCTTTAAAAAAAGGCAAACTTTTGAGGAGAAGAGGAAACAAAAAAAACCCCAAGCACTTATTTTGTCTTTTCTATAGAAGCTGTACCTCAAAGTAACCAAATAGTTGATAGTGGCAGTTTCTCTTATATAGAAGAAATCCAACTTATACAGGCAAAAGGAATTAGAGTTTTGCCATCATACAGTCCCTAAAAATTAATGGATCTAGGCAATGATCAATGGATACTGCCATCAAAAGAAAAGACACATTATGGAAGTACACAATGCCATCAATGAAGTACTGTAACAAATAAAAAAGAAAAAAGAAAAAAAAACACGGGGGAGGTAGGGAGAAAGAAGAAAAAAACAGAATCAGAATGAGTTCTTCTCGATTTACATGTAATTGGCAAAATTCATATTAGAATTTTTTACAGAGCAAATAGCTGTTTCTCCAACAAATAAATTACCAAAAAAAAAAAAAAAAAAGGAAAAGGAAACGGTAAAAGCCTTTCTCAACTGCAATGTATGTATGAACTTCTATACTGAAATGTTTATAGATGAAATTATATGATTGAGATTTGTTTAAAAGTAATCCTAGGACAGCCACGTGTAGTGGTGCGTGCCTATAGTCCCAGCTACTAAGGAGACTGAGGCAGAATTGCTTGAACCCAGGAGGCAAAGGCTGCAGTGAGCCAAGACCACACCACTGCACTCCAGCCTGGGCAACAAGAGACTCTGTCTCAAACAATAAAAATAAAAATAAAAATGAGAAAATAAAAGTAATCCTAGGAATGGGGAGAACAGATTAAACAAAATTGGCCACTAGTTGCAGTTGGGTACTGGGTACATGGGAGTTTATCAGAGTAATACTTGTCTGTATATTAAGAATCTTAACTTTTAGGTGGGTGCGGTGGCTCATGCCTGTAATACCAACACTTAGGGAGGCCGAGGTGGGTGGATCACTTGAGGTTAGGAGTTCGATCGAGACTACCCTGGCCAACATGGTGAAACCCTGTTTCTACTAAGAATACAAAAATTAGCTGGGTGTGATGGCACATGCCTGTAATCCCAGCTACTTGGGAGGCTGAGGCAGGAGAATCACTTGAACCTGGGAAGCAGAGGCTGCAGTGAACCAAGATTGTGCCACTGCACTCCAGCCTGGGGGACAGAGCAAGACTCAGTCTCAAAACAAAAAAAAACAAAAAAAAAACAAAAAAAAAAGAAAGAAAGAAAGGAAAGAATCTTAACTTTTATAAAGTCTTCTCTTAGGATGCTAGAGACCTAGGTAGGTCTTTCTGGCTTCTGCTGGCAAAATATATTAGGTGGCCAGGTGCAGTGGCACACTCCTGTTATCTCAGCATTTTGGGAGGCCAAGGTGGGAGGATCGCTTGTGTCCAGGAGTTTGAGACTAGTCTGGGCAACATAGTGAGAACTTGTCTCTACAAAAAATCAAAAATCAGCTGGGTATGATGGTGGGTGCCTACAGTTCCAGCTACTTGGGAGGCTGAGATGGGATGACTGCTTTGAGTCTAGGAGGTTGGCTACAGTGAGCTATTGATGGCACCACTGCACTCAGCCTGGGAAACACAGGTGAGACCCTATCCCAAAAAATAAAAGGGAAAAATATTAAGGGTTAGATGTCACATAGCTCACCAGATCAGAGTTACAGTGACAAAACCAAAACACATTAGTTAAATCTCTTTCTGAATCTAGTCAGATGTAAAACTGTTTAGAAGGGTAAAATTTACTTGAAAACATGTCAGTGAAATATTTTTCCTATAGATATTCCATGGTCAGAGAAATGCAATATATGCCTATGTAGGAGAGTTTCACGGTGAAATTCCATGGTATCTTAGGTTCTTTATAACAGGGCCTTACTTATTGGCTAGAATAATCTGCTGACTTAAGAAGTAAAGGAATTGGTTGATAACTCCTTGCTCAATTATAATAATTTTTGAAACACTCCTGGGTAACTGGTACAAAGGACATTCACCAGATACTAGAAACCCCTCCTCATACTCTCTCAATTACCTCCTTCCCAAAGGTACCTGTTTCTGAACTTGATGTCAGTAAAATTATACAGTATATGTTTGTGCATGGCTTCCTTCGTTCAACATCACATCTGTGAGATTCTTCCATGTAGTGGAAAGAGCTTCATTTTGTTCAGTTGCATTAATATATTATATAACTCTATCATTATGAAATCTATCTCTGATAATGCCTTTTGCCCTAGAGCGTACTTTGTCTAACATTAATGTAGTTAATACCAGTTTTATTTTGGTTGAAGACAATCTCTTAATAGGTTAGAATGTGACATTTGTATTCTGCAGGATCAAGGACTTAGCAGATAATTCTCTAATTTTAGGCATAGAATAATGATAGAAGTGCTTATCAAGTGATTAGAGGGCAATTTATTCCAAAAGAAATACTGAGTTTTTCCTGTTACCCTGTCTATATCCTTAGAATAAATATAGGGATAAAAAAATAGCGAAAGCTGGGCACAGTGGCTCACCCCTGTAATCTCAGTGCTTTGTGCTGTAATCTGAGAAGGGAGGATCGCTTGAGCCCAGGAGTTCAAGACTAACCTAAGGAACAAAGTGAGACCCAGTTTCTACAAAAATAAAAAGTAAAAAAAAATTAGTCAGGCTTGGTGGCACATACCTGTATTCCCACCTACTTGGGAGCCTGAGGCAGGAGGAAGGCTTCAGCCCAGGAGTTTGAGGCTGCTTCAGCCTGGGCAACACAGTGAGACTCTGTCTCAAAACAAAACAAAAACAGAAAGAAAAACAGACATATGAATCTGCTGGGAACAGTAGAATCATTAACTTTTCTGGTTTATTTATACTAGTACAGTTGGAAACTACAGCAGAACCCAGTGGCTGCAGAATGTGGTAATTCCAGCAAAATTATTACTAGAGTTTTATCACTTCAGCATAAATTGTTTTGATAAAAACACATAGCAAATAGTGATGAATCCCTATTGTAGGTTGAAAGACAACAGAAAAAAAAAACTTTTAGGTAGAAACAGTAAGACTACAAATAGGTATATCACTTCTATCAACAAATGTTAGATATTAAATATTGGGCACAGCTTGATGATGTCCTCTTATTTCTGCAACTGTTCTTTAAGTAATGGCATTTGTCTTACAAATAATCACTGCTCTGAAATGGCTATTTATTTCTAAGAGTAAAATGTAGACAATTATGGCAAGGTCTGTATTCCTACATATTCACAACTAGCTGCAGGATAGTTACAGCCATATGTATTCTGATTAAAAGTGCCTCAGAAGGGCCTCATGATCCATTTTTGGGGATTCTTATTGAAGGCAGGAGTTCAAATGCATTGTTTTGATTTGTGGATTTAGGCTGACATTTCTTCTACATTACACATTTTCTAAAAGATAAGTCACCATATGCTTAACTCTCTCTTTTTCTCAACCCCTAGCTCAAGTGCTGGTACAATCAGTACTTGAATTGAATGAATAAACAGTGCTATAGGGCTGAATTTTGTGTCCCCCACCCCAAATTCCTATATAGAAGTCCTAATCCCCATAATCTCAGAATGTAACTACATTCAGAGACAGACCCTTTAAAGAATTAGGGTAAAATGAGATATGAGTAAGCCCTCATCAAATTTTGCCTGATGTCCTTATAAGAAGAGATTAGGACACAGACACACTCAGAAAAAGAGCTTATAGAAGGCACAAGGAAAAGACAGCTATCTACAAACCAAGGAAAGGCAGTATTGGAAATCAACACTGCTGACACCTTGATCATGGACTGCTAGCCTCCAGAACTGTGAGAACTCATTTTGTTGTTTAAGGCATCCAGTCTGTGGGACTTTTTAATGGCAGCCCTGGCAAACTAGTATCAACAGTTACTACATCTTTTGAGTTAGTTTTCTCAAATTTAAAATGTGAAACATTTAAAAAATTTTCAGAAGTAGATAAGGCATTTTTACCCTTCATAAGAAACACTCTCACCACGTACTCAATGTCTTTAAGTTGCAGTGAGCTATGATCATGTGGCTTTTAAAATATAAGGACCCCAATACTGTGTACAGATCTTCAAGACTGTAACCTTACCAGCACTTGGAAGTACGAAACTGCGAACCTGGGTGCAATAGAGTGCACTAGACCAAGTCACGGAGACCTGGCTTCCTTGCTGTTAATTGGAAATTGAACTAGGTGGTCTCTTAGGTCACCGCATGACTCTTAATGATGGTTATAACCCCTCTGCTGTGTAAATAAACATTTCACAGTCAATTGAGTTTATAAAAGCCTCATTTAGCCATTGGCTATTTTATCTTTTCCTGATAAAAATGCCTCATGCTAAAATACATCAATATTTACTTATATCTCTAGTAGTATTTATGGAAACCACAGATTTTACAGGTAAGCCAGCAAAGATCAGTAGTGATTACCTAATTTTCTATTCCATTCAAAATATATTCCCACCACCAAGAGACTAAAATATATAATGAATGCTAAGTCTAGACTTCTGCAATCCAACATTTTAAAGATCCGAGAAGTAAAACATTTGTCTAAGGAAAAGCAATACATCATCAGCTGGTATCTGTGTTATCTTTTTGAAAAGGACACAAACTTGGTTTGAGATCACACTTTGTGTCTCAAAGTATATGTATATTAATACCACAGGGAAGCCAAATACTGAACTAAACTGGAAATAGTGTTCCAACTATACTCTGGTACTGCATACATGGGGGGAGAGGGAGAAAAAGGAGAGTGAGTGTGTGGGCAATAAAGCATGCTATCATGCCCCTGCACTACAGGGGAGTGCTGGAGAAGGTGCATCATAGGAAGATTAGAAAAGCACTTTGCTCCTCAAAATGAGAATTATTCCTAAATGAAGACAGAGACAGTTAGATTTTGTGTTTTTCTCATTTTGAACATTTTTTGAATGTGCTCGCTATTATCTAATCATGAGACGTTTAGATGGATGGCTATGGAAAAGAAAAGAAAATAGGACATCATTAGAATTACAGGTAAGACAAGAGAAAACCCAAAGTACAGACAAGAACACAGAAAAATTTTAAGAGAGTACAGATGTCATGACATTTATTAAAAGGCATGCTACAATGCTATATTTGTTAGGAAAAGAGATTAGAGATATCAAGTAATAGCAAATATACAAACTGAACGAAAACGGAATATACTGTAGTGTACAGAAGCTTGAATTAACCATGCACTACGCATTTAGAAAATATGTTTTTTAATATTTTATCTTCTTTGCATTTATAACATAATTCACTTCAACAATCACAGAATCCTTTTTTTCCAATGCCACAAACTCTGTTACAAATGAAAGCTGGTACTGCTGCTTATCCAAAATATACAAGACAATTGATGTTTTATATAAAACCACTTTATAAGTTCATTTGTTCCCAAAAACCTTTTTGTCTTTTTTGGCCTTGCTAAAAAAAAATGTTGTTACAAATATTTACAGCATTTTCTTCTGTTAGATGAACATTCTTACAAACTGAAAAGGGGAATTTTTATGAACAGACCACGTAAAACACCAGACAACGTCAGAGGCTCCTAGCTGTGCTATTTTTTTTTTTTTCTTAAATACAGTACTGAAAATGCCCATCAAACTCTTATCATCCTAATCCATTCTGTTCACACTGAAACTCCCATTTTCTCTAAGTAGTCTATTCACCAGTAGGAAATAGAAATTAAAGGCCGCTCTGCACTGGGTCTTCTTTCAGAAAGGAGCTTGGGGAAAATGCTTCACAGAGAGGAGTTAAACCAGAACAGTCAGTCTTTGGTCAGAGCAATGAGGTGACATTTTGATGCAAAGCTTTGCTTGGTCAGCAATTTTTTTAATTGGTACTTTCTGGATACGGGATGAATTTTTTAAAAGATCTGGGAAACAATGGCAAGGGGGAAAAAAAGGCCAGAGTATGATTTTAATGGCATCAAAAAAATAGCTATTTAAATATTTGTTATTACAACTACTACATAGATCCAAGAAGTGAAAATAATACAACAACAAACCAGTTGACAGTGCTGATTTAAGCATGCCATAGGCAGCTTTCAATTATGACTATGATCACCAAGGTCACTGGACCAGACAAATATCCCTGTTCTCTGGAACAAATGCCTCAGATTACAAAAACTAAGGAAACTACCACGAAGATTTTGAGCAGCTCTATTCTTGGACCTGCACAATGCTCTATAATGAATATTATGTGATAAAGGCAAAAGTGTAACTGAGACTTCATTTATACAGTTACAATTCTTTGCTTGGATGAACAGTTGGCGGGACAACATTCTTTTAAAACTATATAATACATATTTCCTGAAAACCAGAATACTGATACCATTTTAGTCTCAAATAGGAAGAAAAGGTCAATTAAGACTACTGAAGAAGGCACATAAACTTTGGTCCTGTTTTTTCTCCCACTATAAAACCCCTCAGACTAAGATTTTAATAATTTTCTATTTTTTAAACCACTCACAACTAGCTGTTAAAATTTGCTCTGAAAAAAGACTGCTAATAGTCTTGCAGATAACAACACAATCTTAAAAGACAGCTGAGTTATATTTTCAGATTTTGTGCAATCTAAGTTGTATTTCTTTTAGCACAATAGTAGAGTATTTTAAGTCTGGCAGTTTTGTTCTCGCTAACAACAGATCAAGACAAAGGAAAGGCTAAGAAAAATGTTTTACGCATCGTCATGCTGTCTCTTTTTGGTTTTAAAAATAGCAGTACACATTAGGTTTTCCAAGAGATAGGTGGGGAAAAAGACCTGTACTTGTGAGTTTGTCACTTTTTTGTCCAAAAATATCTAGTGGGAAAAGAAGATAAACGGCATGACAATATGCTAAACATATAAGCATTGCTGACTGATGGCATGGAGACTTTGAAAAGAACAGAGAGCCAGGCGTGGTAGCTCATGCCTGTAATCCCAGCACTATGGGTAGCTGGAGGCGGGAGGATCACGTGAGCCCAGGAGTTGGAGATCAGTCTGGGCAACATAGCAAGACTCCCCCCTAAAAAAAATTTAAAAAAAGAAACTGAACAGAGGCAGTCACAGGAGCCACTTCTTATCAACTAAAGCAGAACCCATGATCATCATACTAGCTGGAGCCAAAAAAGGCCTCATTCTCGTAAGGAAACAGGTAGGCAGAAACTGTATCTCCAAAAACTGAGCTCGGCAACGTTTAACAGTAAATCAGAAACATTACTTCAAATAACTGATGATAATATTTAGTCTTAAAGAATTTATGACATTCCTAAGGGCTACTGGGTAATTCTGATACTCTCCAGTAAGTAGCAGTTAAGATACTGGGTCATTTTTCTATTTGTATGTTACACAAAACACATTTTATTGCTATGCAAATTATTCAGATCTCAAAGTAAATCATTTTGGTGTAATTTGCTACTGTTAAATGTGTACCGCTATTTTTTAAAGTCCTGAATATATATACTTTGTGTAGAAGTCAAGACATCTTGAAAAGTGACGACAATACTCCTTAAAATAAAGCAAATAAACTTAAAAATAGGATACTATGGTAGATCAACAGAGAAAAATCAACCATTGCTAGAAGATACTGAATAAATGCATGCCAAAACAGAAATACACAGATCTAGTTTTTCCACCATCCTGATATTTTTTAATCTTTTTACAAAAACTATGCCAACACAAATACTGTAATTCAAACAGCGAATAGATAAATATGGACAACATCCATGTGCTACAGCTAATTTTAGACATAAACTGATGGTTTCAAACATGCTATTTTAAAACAAGAACATCCCACATCTCCAAATCTTAATTTGGTTAATTTTGTCAATAAATTAAAATGTATGTAATGTGCATATGTATATACAACTATAGAAGAGTGTATTTATGTATATACACTTATCTACACACACACACATACATATACACACACACAAACACACCCCTACACAAATCCCTGAAAAGGATTCAAATGTTCTCTCTCAGACTTGAAGGCCATTCCCTACTTCAAAATTACATTCAACACCATTATGATCTCCCTTCTGTTATTAGCAACTTTTGCTACACTTATGCTGAATGTTGTAAGAATCATGAATTAATAAATTACACAGTAATGCCTAACTTAAAGTAAATGAAATAATCCAATTCAGCATGGCACTGAAAATTATAATAGTGCCTGGGTGGGGAGGGGGGAAGCAAATTTTGGGAGATTTTGTAAAGAAATCTTTTTCCTCCTTCATACACCCCTTGTGTCTAGGTAAAAATTTGTGTCCTAAGTAAACAAACAAAAAAAAACTCACAACTATATACATAATTATACCTATCTATTCAGCAAAACTGATCCATTTGAAAGGTCTTAATTTAGTATGCTCTTTCTATTCTACCAACTAAGTGTTGCTCAGTGGTGAGTGAATTCTGCTTTTTAAACAATCTGTATCATCTCTTGCAGTCTCTATTTGTTGGTAAAATTTCTACTGTAAAAAACTTCCCTATGTTCTAATTAATCACTAGAATATAGCAAAGAGATGGAGATCTTTTTAATTTTTATTTCTTAGAGAAGGAGTCGCACTATGCTCCAAGGCTAGAGTGGAGTGGCTATTCACAAATGTGATCATAGCACACTGCAGCCTCAAACTCCCTGGGCTCAAGTGATCCTCCCCGCCTGTGGCTGGGACTACAGGTGCACACCACCATAACCAGGAAGATGTTCTTTATGCTTTTAAAAGTTGAGATGAGACACTTTGAGAATCTGAAAACTGTAAAAGGGGTAGACAAAAATGACCCTTTTGACAAATTCTGCTTTAAAAAATTCTGATCAAGAATTGAAGGAATAATAGCAAAGTTTCTTATTAAAAAGAAACAATTTTACATTATATAATCACTGAAGCAACATTAAAATGTACTCTCTTACATTCAACCAAAAAGAGAGGGACAGAGTATGAGAAATAACCCACCTTCTCATGCTCCAAATATATGGGCACTCAGTAATGAAGTTACATTAACAAAGAAAAGCAAGTTCTCCCTTGAGTATTGAGAAAAACCAAGTAATCCTGAGACAAATTCTGATGGGTGATAAAGATGAAACTGAGATTGCACTCTACAGCCCCAAATTGATATGCAATAATAACCCCTATTAGTCACAATGTAAAGAGGCCTACAGGTGTGCACTGAATTATTCCCCAAACCATTCACCCTTCCCCACACCATCTCTGCACCAAGCACCAAAAATTTGATTAAAACTATTACTTATTGAAAACCACTTAAAATTGCAGTGAAAAAAATTTTAAATCCTTACCAAAAGAGAGAAAGAAAAAACAAAATGCTTACCAAGCCCACAATATAGCTTTCAAGATATTTAGATTAAACTCTAACCTATTGTATCTTAAGCACATAATAAGGCACATAATAAGAAATTAAGTAAATACACAGTAATTTTGAGTATTAGAGATTATAGTGGTACAAAAAACCCTTGAGATTAATTTTTTTCTAAAAGAAGACCTTACCAAAAATAACTTTTAAAAAATCTGTCAAACCATATGATAGACCTGAATATTTTCCTTAAGACTGTAAACTTTTTTTCTGAAAATTATAAAAAAGTAGTTTATAAGTAGAATTATTTTTCTTTAAAATTTTCCAAGATCATATTACTTGACAAATAAGCATCATTTGAAATTTAAAACATGATTTTTTTCCTAATAAAATTATTAGTTATTCTGACATCTTCTTAACAGATCCTAGTTGGATTCCACTTAATTTCCCTGGGGACAGCTGAGACACTTCGTTTTTCCAAATAGTCTTAAAAAGTTAAAGATAGGCATTATTTAAAGGAGTGTCTTACAGGGAAAAAAAGATATCATTGAAAGAAAACATGCAGGTTTATAAATCTGCTGCCACACAATTCAATGTGTTTATGCATAATAACCATTGATAAATGGCAAAGATCTGATGTAATTTATAAGTGAATAGAATTTCCTACAAGGGTCAGACTTCTGATTCATAAGGTTAATTACTTGGTCGTAAGCGATTTAAATTACTTCCATCAAGTAATTTTAGAAGTCTGTGTGTTTAGATTTTTTAAAAGTACAAAGGAGTTTAGAAATGTTGTATAAGGCTGATCTGGACCCAAACTAAAACAAAGTTAATCCTCTTCAAATCTAATTTAATATAGGGAATAAAATTATTGAAAAAACACTTTTTTCCTGATTTTCTTTTTCCTGAAGCTTATTTTCATAGAAACCATGGTACAAAGGGAAAAGAAACCTTTGACTGGCAGTGGCGGGGGAGCGGGGATAGAAAAAAAGAACATCCCTTGATTTTTAAAATATACTTGAATATCAAACTCAGAGTTATTTTTGTGAAAGAGGCAAAATTGGTCTTGAGCTGCTTCAGTCTATGTCTGAAGGTTTTACTGTAATTATGGTCCAGTTTTAGGAGAAAAATTCACAGAAAAGTCAGATTGTAGATTTTGAGAAGGAAACTCTGAGGTGGTGATTTTCTCCAAGGTCATGGTTATGAAGCTCAATGAGGGCCTGAATTGCTTCTTCCACAGATCCCAATTGAATGAGCGCCATTTTGCGATCTTTCCTGAAAATGGTATAAGAAATACAGAAAGCATTTAGAATAAAATTTGCTTCCAAACTCCTTCCCCCACCAGAAGACTTCACTGAACTTCCTTTAAAATTGGCATACCATATTAAGTAATTTTAATGTATTTTTTTAAAGCAAAGACTTACTGAAAGAATTTGAAAGCCTTCACTGAACATCCAGCTTCTATGAAGAGGTTCTTCAGACCATCCACTGTAACAGAAGGGCTGTGAAAACATCAGAGGGAATCAACTACCTGGGCCCCGTTCACAAGTGAAGCAGATTAACTCTTGCAGTCATCAAATCTCTAGAGTATCTTACATTTCAAACAGAATTATTAAGCCATATGGCAAAGACTTGATTTGGAAGTTCCCTGAAAGATGTTCAAAAAAACCAGACACGTATCCTCAAGTAATGGAATTTTGTCTCAAATCTTTACAGAGGACATGGGCAGGTATACAAACGGCAAGAAAAATCTTTCCATATTCTTTTTTTTTTTTTAATGCAGCTGTGTTTGGAATCTGTATTTATTCTTATTACTCATACCACTGGCTTCAGTAATCAACTGTGGTACTTCCAAAGTTTCCCAGCTCTGACTTGTCTGCTACAGTCTGGAGTTCTACATTTTCAACTGTTTGCAGGGTAATTCTGAATGAGTGTGTGTGGCTGCCAGGCTCTAAGATGGCCCACAATTACTCTTGCCTCCTCATATTCACGCCCTTGCTTATTCCCCTCCCATAGGAAACAAAGGTGTCCTCTGTAAACACTTAGGATACTGCAGAAATGACAATTGTGACTTCTGAAGCTGAGAGACATTGTGGTTTCTACTATGTCCTCTCCTGAATTATTAGCTTTGGAAGGACACCATGAAGGCACTATGTAAGGACACCATGAAGGCACTATGTAGAGCCCTCATGGCAAGGAACTGGGGCCTTTGTCAACAAACAGGCACATGACTAAGCCATTTTGGAAATGGATCCTCTACCTCTAGTTAAAGCCATCAGATGACCACATCCTTGCCTAGCATCTTGACTGCAACCTTATAACAGACCCAACCGAAGCCATGCAGCTAAGCCACTTCTAGATTCCTGACTCGCAGTAACAGTATGAGATAATAAACATTTACTACTTTGTTAAGCTGTTAAGTTTGGGGTGATCTGTTAGACAGCTGTACATAACTAATACAGTGGTCTACCACATGACAGTCAACTGACTAAAAGTAGACTGATCTCACAACTGCCAGCAAGGATGGTGTAGCAGAACAATCATTAGCTCTGTCGGAAGACAGATCTGAGTTCACATTCTATTCCTCACTCACTTCTATATCACTTTGACTAAATTATTTAACCTAAGTCTCAGTTTCATTAATACAATGAAAAGACCGACCTTACTTCAAAGGTTATTATGAATAATACCATGTAATAGTGGATACCAGGAGCTGGGAGTTAGGAGGAAAAAGATGGTTACTGCTTAATGGGTACAGAGTTTCAGTTTGGGATGATGAAAAGGTTCCACAGATGGACAGAGGCGACAGTCACACAATAATGTGTGAAAGTATTTAATGTGAATGTATACTGCACTGTACACTTAAAAATGGTTAAAACTGTCAATTTTATGTGTATTTTATCACAATTTTTTTTTAAAAAAAGGTTGTTATGGAGATTAAATGAGGCAACATGTGTAAAGCACCAGTACAGTACCTAGAACTTGGAAGAATATTAATATCCTTTCCTCTTCTTCCTACATGTCCTATGTAGGTTGCAATTGGAGACCAGCTCTTGAGTAATGTGATATATTTAAAAAGCTAACAACATTTCTCAGGTGATGGGTAAAGAAAAAAAAATAATAAAAGCTAACAACAGAGCCGGGCACAGTGGTTCTTGCCTCTAATCCCAGCACTCTGGGAGGCAGATTGCTTGAGCTCAGGAGTCAGAGATCTGCCTGGGCAAGATGGTGAAACCTGTCTCTACAAAAAAACACAATTAGCTAGGCATGGCAGCCCACACCTGCAGTCCCAGCTACTTGGGAAGCTGAAGTGGGAAGATCACTTGAGACTGGGAGGCAGAGGTTGCAGTGAGCCAAGATCACACCACTGCACACCAGCCTGGGCAACAGAGGGAGAGTCTGTCTCAAAAAAAAAATGTTATTAATTAAAAAAAATTAAAAGCTAATGATGATAGGTGCCTGCCTCAGTATCTAAGTGTTGCGCATTTACCCTATACTCCATAGTAATGAGCTGCTAAATTTCTAGGTCCATGTAATCTACTTTTAATCTACTTTTCTTTTTTCCTTGACTCCACCAGCTTCCTGGCTGGCATGAGGTTTGATCCGCTGCCCAACTTGGATTCAAGGTTTCTCCGTGTAGCCTAACTGGAAACCAGCAGGGAGGCTGGACATTCAACACTCTTCTGAGTAATTATTCTCTATTCCTATTCAGTTCCCGTTCTCATTCTCAGTAATGTTCCAGACTCTACCCCTCTCTATACCCTCAAGGTTTTAAATTTTTACACACATACACACACATATCCCCCACAGCTTTTATCTCTCTTTTCCAAAGCTTATCCCCCTTTATGTGTTAGTCCAAATTATACAAAACTGCCTTTTTTTAAAACAATTTCCAAAGTCCATGAACTAAACTGCCATTTTGCAGATCAAGGACTTTAACCATTAGGACAGAGATTGCCAGATATTTTCTTTAAAGAGCCAGACAGTAAATATCTTAGGCTACATGGGCCGTATAGTCTCTGCTGCAACTAATCAGTTTTGCTGTTGCAGCTCAAAAGCAGCCATAAATAGCATGTAAGTAAATGAGTACAGCTATATTACATTAAACTTTATAAAAGATGAAATTTGAATTTTATATAATTTTCTCATATCACAAAATATTTTGTTTCCATTTTAAAATGTAAAAATCATTCTTAGCTCATAGGCCATACAAAAATAGCCATAGGCTACAGTTTGTCAATCCCTGAGTTTGAAGATAACTAAAGTACACATACAACACTGGTTAATAAAGAGACTTGTACAGTGGCTACAGGAAAGTAACTTTCAGCTTTTAAGTAATTAACATATCTATGGCTTTACAGCTTACAGACAGAAAGTACAAAATCCGTTTTTACCAAATTCTTAGATACACTATTTTGATTCTGCTCTATTGGTTAACGTAAATCGTTACTTCTACAAAGGGATAGACAAATATGTGCCAATGGAAGATTTCTGCATAATTATTTTTATGACCTTTTATAACTGAAAAATAGTTGCAAATTCTCTATTTGGAAAGAAAATTTCAAAACCGGTATCTTTCTATTTTAGAGTGTAGGATTGGAAATTACCTTCTGAAGGCATGATGGCAAATAAATTATCTTCTAAGAAATTATTGACCAGGACAAGTGCTAGGTTAGAACAATTCCACAGGTTTTAACGCCTCCAAAATCACATATTGTAGATTGGGATTAATAACTTATTAGGTACATACGGAATGTTGGAAAGATGCAGAGTGGCTGAAGGTGGAAAGATATTCTGGAAGTTTTTAGAGCCCGGCTTTTTAAAGCGATGCAAAGGACTATTGCTGAAATCCTTAGTCAGACCTTGGTCTTCTTGCCCCTCTCGAGGAAGCTGCACTGCTTGATGTTTGGACAGTGTAGCACGAAGCACTTTCCCATAAAGTCTCTGACCACTTAGATGGTTCATTGCTAGTGCATGGGAAGAAAAATTTTAAAGTTTGGATATTAAGATAGATTTCTCAGTAATATTTGTCAACATTACCATAAATTATTTTTATGTATTTAAAACTGTATTGTCAGTCTGAGGGTGAAAAGGGTTTCAAAATTCAAAAATCTTTAAGGAAATATATTAAACGACTTCATTTTATGGTAACAAAAGCAATTTAAAATAAAAAAATAACTGTTTTCTAAGCAGTGCTATGAAGTTTCAGAGTGCCTGGAACATACTAAGTATTCAAAAAATGGTTACTGAATATATTAGTTTTACCTCAAGCAAAGCATTTTTATAAGAAATTTTGAGTAATACTTTAACAGCTTTTATAACAGTGAAGCCATTGAACTCTTCCTTACATCATCATTACAAAGTTTGCCCAAACTTTTAAGCCACTCAATGGTTACAGAAAACTTAATTTGGAAGGAAAAGAAATAAATAAAATGAAATAAAACAAATCATGTTTATTAAACTTAATGGAAAAATCCTAGGGTCAAAGCTCTAAACATTAACAATGTATTCAAGTAGATAAATGAATTTCAGACTTAAAAAGAGTAATGAATATTTTTTAATCTTTACATATAGAGAGGTACAAATAATAATGAAGACATTATCACAAGGAGGTGTTCTTTTGTAAAATCATATTCCTACTATCTATGTTTGTTTATTTTCAAGGAAAATTCACACACAAAAGGGGCAAGCTCACATTATTAATAATTGTTAATCATTAGTACCTAGCTGAGCTTGATTTGCATCTGCCATCTGAACCAAGGCATTTTCTTTCTTATTAAACATAATCTTCACTCGATGTACATCACCATAGACTCCTAATTAAAACAAAACAAAGCACCGTTTTTAACGTCTGATTGTGTTGTGTTTAATTAATTTTACTAATATAGAAGGCATTTCTTATACTATATACTCTCCCTTGGCAATTCCATACATACACTTGCAAATGTTTCTCTCTTCCAAATTCTAGATCTATTTCTGTACTTACTCTTTTTCACGTGGACATCCCATAAATACTCTAAACTTAATATGTCCCAAAGTGATTCCTCCCCGCTTTCCTCTCCCTACTCCCAGTGTTCACTAACTCTGTAGATAAATATCGTCATTCACATAGTTGCCCCAGTCAGACACCTGGAAGTCATCTTTTGACTTCTTCCTTTCCTCAAACCCTTACATCCACCCAATCAATCACCAGCACCCATTGATTCTACGGTCTAAATATCTCACACATTTGTCCATCTCCCAATCCTCGCTACCATCAAAGCTATCAACATTATTTCATACTGGGACTACTACAACCTAATTGATCCTAATTAATATTATACTCAATTTTTCTATACTAGTGTTCCCCAAAGTGGGTCCTATCTCCTAAAGGATGGGTAAAATGATTCACTGAGGTATAGAAAGATAATAATCAAACTCTTATCTATACTAATCTGCTTATATAAACCAATATGAAAAAAACTACAGTTTTTGAATTTTTAATATATAGATAAAATTATACCTAGAAGGTTCTACAAAGTGAATTCCTGTCTCGCTCAACTTTTTCATTCAGTGTATTACAATATATTTCAGCTTATGTGCTACACGGTATCATCAATATTATAAAAATAAGATCTTTCAGCAGTGTGCAGTGGCTTACACCTATAATCCCAGCACAGTGGGAGACCAAAGTGGGTGGATCACTTGAGGTCAGAAGTTCGAGATCAGCCTGGCCAACATGGTGAAACCCCATCTCTACCAAAAAGTACAAAAATTAGTCAGGTGTGGTAGTGCACACCTGTAATCCCAGCTACTCAGGAGGCTGAGGTGGGAAAACTGCTTGAACCTGGGAGGTGGAGGTTGCAGTGAGCCAAGATCATGCCACTGCACTCCAGCCTGGGCAACAGAATAAGACCCTGTCTAAAAAAAATTAAAAAAAAAAAAAAAATCTTTCAATAGTTGCATCATTACCATATTAACAGCACTTTAAAACTTTAAAACAGAGACAAGTACTCTGAATTTGCTACCCTTCTCAGAAATAACAAGATGGTGATATAACTATTCTTTAAAAACTAAACATACACAATTTGTTTTTCAAAATGTGGGTGTTTATTGTTTGTAGAGATGGGGTCTCACTATCTGGCCCATCCTCCTGCCTTGCCCTCCCAAAGCACTGGGGTTAGAGGCATCAGCTAATGCACCCAGCCATTTTTTAAATGGGTGAGAAATTTAACTGCTTTTAGTATAAAACATGCTTTGCTAGAAAAGAGTCATATTAAAATGTATTGTTAATACATGATTTTATTACTGAAAATTACATGCATCAATCATTAATAAAAACTTTTATAAGTGACTGAAAATAAGCATGAGGAATTTCTTTGGGTGATGAAAATTTTCTAAAATTGGACTGTGGTGATAGCCACATAACTGTGAATTCACCAAAAATCTTTGAGTTGTAAACCCAAAGCAGGTAAACTGTTTCGTTGTAAATTACACCTCAAAAATTCCATTCAAAAAAAAAAAAAACCCTATCAGTTGGGTGCTGTGGCTTGCACTTATATCCCAGCTACTCAGAAGGCTGAGGGAGGAGGACTGCTTGAGCCCAGGAGTTTGACACTGCAGTGAGCTAGGATCACACCATTGCACTCCAGCCTGGGCAACAGAGTGAGACCCTGTCTCTAAAACTATCAGATTCTCAAAAAAGTTGGAAACAATTTCCTATCTTATTTTAAAAATCTTACAAATGAAGCATACCAGTGAGTTTTAACTCTATTTGTTACACATAGTCAAATATAACAGTTTCAAGATCCACTAATTTAAGAGGAAAAAACTGAACTTTTCTAGGTAAAGCATGACAAAGATTGGTGGATAACACGAAAAATATTAGTGAAATAATTATTAAAGTACAGCAACAATGAAACGCCTGCTTTTAGATTATATATCTTTATGACTTATCTTCCTCAGCTATGACAACCATTAAAGTCAGGTAGTGAAATGATCTACCCTTGGAATACTGAATCAAAATGAAAACAAGGATTTTTTAATATCAAAGTGTATTGAATCATATTGCTCACCAAATGTTAATCATTTTTTATGGAAAAATAAACTGTCATTAATTAAAATCTTGCCAGGTACAGTGCCCGACACCTGTAATCCCAGCACTTTGGGAGGCCGAGGCAGGCAGATTACGAGGTCAGGAGATCGAGACCATCCTGGCCAACATGGTGAAACCTCATCTCTACTAAAAATGCAAAAATTAGCTGGGTGTGGTGACACGTGCCTTAATCCCAGCTACTAGAAAGGCTGAGGTAGGAGTATTGCTTAAACCAGGAGTCAGAGTTGCAGTGAGCTGAGATCATGCCACTGCACTCCAGCCTGGGCCACAGAGTGAGACTCTGTCTCAAAAAATTATAAATAAATAACATAAATAAAAATCTTTAAAATAGAAAATATTGCTTATTTCACTGTTCTCATAATTCTATGCTGTTGGAAAGTGTGGAGACTATTTTAAAAACCTGAATCGCATTATGTCACTCTCTTGCCTCATAACTATTCAATGGCTTCCCATTGTTCTTAGGTTAAAAACCAAACTCCTTAACAAAGCTTTCAAAAGCTCATGATTTTGACCCTAGGCAGCTGTCCATCTTCACCAGGTCTCCATTATGCTCGCCACCAGGCTTCCTTCCTGGTACTTCCATGTACCAGGACCAATCTCTCTCCTCTCCCCTTCCCTGTGAAGACACTGCCCTCCCTTTCTGCCTGGCTGATTCTTACTCATGTTTCACAAGTCAGCTTAACTATCATTTCTATTGAGTCCCTCTGCTAGGTTAGGTCTCCCTGCGTTACACAAAACCTCCATTTCCCGTATTATAAATCATCATTGTAATTACTTACAAAGTCTTATTCACTGTTTTATCCTCAGTGTCAGCACAATACTTGGCACATAGAAGTAATCAATAAATATGACTAAATAAATGAAATGTGCTTAATTCACACCTGTAGACAATATTAAAATAGCAAAAATGAACTTACCAAATAGGATAAAAAGCCCATGTGGTGTGATAAGCTGTAAAGGGTAATACAAAATAAGTGTCTCACAATAATTTAAGTAAAAACTGAAAATAAGTTTATACTCTGACAGTTTTTATTTTAATGCAATGGTTTTATATACTAGTGATGAATTTTAATAAAAGTCCTTAAAACAAACTTAAGCATTTTAATTTGAATACAACCCTGGATCAGAAGCTACCATAGCTGGGCATGGTGGCTCACACCTGTAATTCCAGCACTTTGGGAGGCTGAGGTGGGTGGATTGCTTGAGCCCAGGAGCTGGAGACCAGCCTGGGCAACATAGCAAGACCCTATTTCTACAAAATAATGCAAAACAAAACAAAACAAAAAACATTAGCCAGGCGTGGTGGTGAGCACCTGTAGTCCTAGCTACTTGAGAGGCTAAGGTGGGAGGATCACTTGAGCCCAGGAGGCAGAGGTCACAGTGAGTGAATGCAGCACCACACTCGAGCCTGAGTAACACAGTGAAACTCTTTCTAAAAAAAAAAGTGTTACTATACCTTCTCCTGAAAGACTATTTATATAGAATACTTTTCAACTCACATCAGGATTGAGATTTGTGACGAGTAGAACAGAATTTCCTGGTATACCACTAGCCCCAGGAATGGCCATCCTTCCAGTGACAGCAGAGGAGGTGATTGTGAGAGGACCAAGAGCTCCAGGAACAGCTGGAACTGATAGACCTTTTAAAAATACCAAAAGCATTTCATATTCTAATTATCAGGAGAACTGTAACACTTGATAGAATTTAAGCAAATAAAGAGGAAAGCAAAAATACAGAAAGAAAATGTGTCAAGGCTACCATAAAGAGACTGAAGGCCAGTTTTATGCCCTACAGACTCTGCCTGCAAGCTGAGCGCCTCATCTGTTAACATTATTATACTTTGTGCTCTATTATTCATAAGGTACTCTGCAGAGTAACTGAAATCACTGGGCCTAATGCTGTTAGGCTTTTTTTCAGAGAGTCTATCAACTATAAACACTCCCTCTGTTTCTTACAATAGATATATTCTAGCACCTTTCTATCAAGTGTATATACTTTTCATACTGGCTTCTACCATAAAATCCGGTAAGTATTTTTTTAAAGTCCTTCAGCAGAAGACAAAAACATGCATGGTAGGTAGTGGTATATGACATTTTATATGGGAAAAACATTTTGTGACTGTATAAAATGCTATATAAACATTAGTCTGACCAAAATAGATTTACAGTATTCAACAGTCTTTTTGTAGCAGAAATATTCAGAGCT
This sequence comes from Cacajao melanocephalus, assembly GCA_963573385.1. NCBI lineage: Eukaryota > Metazoa > Chordata > Mammalia > Primates > Pitheciidae > Cacajao > Cacajao melanocephalus. The sequence continues at coordinate 43,637 of CAUYLG010029156.1, forward strand.
CTCTACTTCTCTAGGTATTTTGGAACTACCGAAAGCTCAGAAACACCAGAATATTGACACTATACTTAAACCAGCAGACTTTCCCACTATTTTGTGTTCTCAGCTTAAAAAGTGTCTAAGGTAAACCTCTAGTTTATGTAAAGTGAACCAATTCCTTAATTTAATGATTCTTTAAAATAAACAGTCTGGCCATTTTCCTACATAGCATGTAATTAAATTGTAATCTATTTTACATTCAGCCTATTCTGCTTAACAATCTAATAAGGTCATAACTACCATCATCCACACTGTTGAATTTTAAAACTGTGCAGGCCACATTCTCAGGCTGAATACTATTGCATGAAATCAATAGCCCTCACAGGACCTATTCCCACGCCCCTCCAGTCCAACTCCAACAGTTTTGCATAATTTTTGCCATTTGTATGTCTGTTATACATGGGCTAAGAGCACAGTTCAGCTACACTGTAGAGTGTGTGTGTGTGTGTGTGTGTGTGTGTGTGTGTGTGTGTCTGTGTATCCTCTATCAGCTTAAAAGTCTTATCAAGTCAGAAGCCCTCTTTTATTGACTTTTCATCTTTCTTAATATTTATTACTTAATATTTGTACATACAGTGTATCTAAAAGAAATATCCAAAATGAGGGAAAACATATCAAAATGTCCACCAATTAAACTTTGAGGAGCTTTGAATAAATAAAACGTTTTTAACATAATAGGTAGAATATTTACTTAACTAAACATACGTTAAGATATACTAAAAACCACCAAGATGGTAAAATTTAAAACCTCAGCCTTCATGTCCCTCTTTCCGTTTTGGTTAACTCCATCCTCTCCATCGAAAAGAGAGTAGTTATTGGCCATGTGGGGTGGCTTACCCTGGAATCCCAGCACTCTGGGAGGTTGAGGCAGACAGACCACTTGAGGCCAGGAGTTTTGAGACCAGCCTGGCCAACGTGGCAAAACTTCATCTCTACTAAACACACAACAATTAGCTGGCCGTGATGGCATGCACCTCTAGTCCCAGTTACTCGAAAGGCTGAGGCATAAGAATCGTTTGAACCCAGGAAGCAGAGGTTGCAGTAAGCTGAGATTGTGCCACTGCATTCCAGCCTGGGCAACACAGCAAGACTCTGCCTCACAACAACAAGAGACAGAGAGAAAGAGAAAGAGAGAGAGAGAGGCACAAAGAAGGGAGAGTTAAAATTCCCAGAATTCAAAGGTTAAGATAGAAAGATTATGGCCAGAAAGCAGCTATGTTGTAATTTAAAATGCAGTTATAGTCATGAATCAGTTATAAGTTGAAAATATGTAGAGAGAGGCTTACCACTCTGTCATTCCCCTATTCACCAACCTCAGTGTTTTCTTTAGACAACAGAGATAAAAATCATAAAGTAATATATTCTCTTTTCCTTAAATTATAATCAAATTCATTTCATTTACTATTTGGAAAATAATGGGAGTCATTATCAAAGTATTAATCAACTCCTATCTCCTAATTACCTCCATTAGCTAAAGAGACAAAATATATTATCTCCCCTGAAATACACAGCAGGCATACCCATCTACAGTAATCTTCAAAACCCATTAATGACAAAAGGTTTTCTGAAGAAGCTGAATAGTGAATGTATAGTATGATTGCATATTATTTGTTGAGTATTGTCAAAGGCATTAAAGACTCAAAGATAAGACAAGTCTGTTCAACACATAATTGATAAGCTTATCAGTAAAGACAGAAGCAGCTTATATATTTTATATACCAACTGGAAAGGCAAATCTAAGGTTATTTAATGTCGTTAACCCATAGTTATTTGTGCCAATGGCAAACATAAATGATGCAGAACATATAATGGATTATTGGAATTAAGAATAGAACCAGAGAGAAGTATTCGTAAAACCAAGGAAGGTATATATCATACGAATCACCAATCTTCTACAGCTGATATGCATAATACTTTTATGGTAAATTCTTCAACTATGATAACATTCTTCATCTTGATAAGTTCCTAGAAAACATAACCTCATTGAAAATCATTTCAAATCCAACTTAAAAGAGTCACCTGTAGCTTGAGGAAATCCAATGGCTGGGGCAAATCCAGCAGCCCCTGCATATGGTGAAGAAATTATACCTGGTGCACCTAATGGGAAAGAGAAGCTAAAGTAAATATACTACCTTCTATAAATATGGTTATCAAAGCAATATAAAATGGCCATATGAAAGCTTATTACTAACAAAGGGATTCTGTTACAGAGTAAAGGTCTGTTCAACAAGTGATCTTTAACATATAAAGAGCCTCTGCCACATCCAAAGGCTAATCCCTTTCAACTGGGTTCAAGGATCAAGAGTACAGCCTGAGATTCCTTCACTTATTTAGAGCAATATTTCATAATTTAAAAATCAATTACTTATTAAATGTTATTAAATCATACTGTACCTGTGGGGTAACTATGCTAATAAAAAAGTGAGTTAAAATCCGTGCCTTTGAGAGGCTTACAAACTGAAAGTACGAATAACAGGAGATTCATGATGAGGGTAGAATGGTACAAATTCAAACGTACTACAACTGGACTAAGAAGTGATCACAGAAGATCTGCTGTGACTGGTCATATAAGCTTTCTCTGGAGGTAAAACCTGAGCTAGCTATTATGTAATCAAAGACGCACAGTATTTAGTGTGTACAAAATACTAAACAAATGCTGGTCTTCTCTTTCCTTTAAAAAGCCTGATGACTGTGTATCACCAACAAAAATAATAGTTCCAATGGAGGAGTCACTTTTAGTAGACAAATGATTAATTTGGTTTGGGGCATATCAAATTCAAGATGATAAGACATTCAAATAGAAATGCCAAAAAGTGGAAATAAAGGAGCAAACTCAGACTATTATAAGTAAACACATAAATTTGTGAATTCACATAAATTTGTGAATTACCTGTGTAGACATAAATGTGAAAGCCATCCAAATGAGAGCTCCACTAAAAAGCGCACAAGACAAGAAATGAAGGCTAAAGACACAGCCTGGGGATAGAGGTACACTTAAGCAATAGAAGGAAAAGGAATATCCTACAGAAAGAGAATAGCCTTAGAAACAGGAAAAAAATAAGGAATTATAGTACTTCAGAATCTAGAGGAATAGTTTCAAAAGGGGGATGGGAAGAACCTTCAATATAGGGCACAGAGAATGAGAAATGAGGAAGTAAAACAACACTATTACAGAAATAGTGAGAGGTTAGACTGCAAAGCTCAAAGGGGGAAGTTTGCTTTTTTTTTTTTTTTTAAGATGGGGTTTCACCATGATGGCCAGGCTGGTCTCAAACTCCTGACCTCTAGTGATCCACCCACCTCAGCCTCCCAAAGTGCTGGGATTATAGGCATGAGCCACCATGCCCGGCAGAGTTTGCTTTTTTAATGATAGGGAGATGAGCATATTTATAGGCACAAGTATGTAGGCTCCATTTTCCAAGAGTTAAAAACTCATATAATTTCATTTTCTTCATTAAAAAGAATTACTTAATATAATTTATTAAATATATAATTAATTATAGTAATTAAAGAAAATACAGTCACAAGAGACTGCAGGGATAGAATTAGCAGAGAGAATTGATATTGAGATACAAAAAATGAGAGTAACTGACAGAATAACTGATGAAGTAAGAAAGGAGAGTGAAATCCATTTAATAAATACATGTTGAAAACATATCATGAGCTAAAGCATTCTAGTTAGAAACAAAGCAGACAAGATTGTGTCTTTGCTAAACTTACATGCAAGTTAAGCTCAAGATCATAGGTAAAATGATTCATTTTTACAACAGAAAAAAACTATATTTAAGGCACAAAGACAACGTCACAAAGAGGCTTCAAGATAGACCCAAGCAATTATGAAAATCTACACTAGAAAAGCTAAAAATAAAGTTAAACATAAGAAGAGCTATGGTGGCTACTGTATTATTATTGTGAAATATCTGTTTGCCCCCTTCTATATAACTGGCCATACATGACTTGCAATGCCTTTTGGCGGAGGAGCACACATTTCCATGCAGTTCACACTGGGCTTGATCATGTCACGTTTTTCCCAAACAATAATGGTGGAAATGACACATGCTACTTCTACACAGAACCTTTAAGTGGCATTACGGGTTTATACCTGCTCCCTTATTCTTTACTGTCTGCCACAAAAATGCCATGTCTCAAAAAGGAGTGGATCTTTGGTATTGGCCCTAGATTAAAAAGACAAGTGGAGGATGGCTGCAAGAGCTTATTCACAGCTACTGAGGCATGTGAGAGAGAAAAACGTTAATTCCTATAAGCCATTGATGAAGGGGAGTAGTTTTTAAGCACGGCAAAGTGGCTAATACATATGGCTACAGAAGGGGTGAGGCAGAGCTCTAGCAAGCAGTAGATTTGAGAGAAATGAGGAAAGATTTTGAGATAACTATCACAGAACATTCAATAGAAATACATAAAAGAACTGGCAAACAATTATCACAACCAAATTTAAATAACTGTTTCCCTGTAAAATAAGACAGTAAGAACATTTGCTAAAATTTGACAAAACAAGCATTCTTCAAGTGTCTATATAATCTACACTCCCTAAATGAGCAGAAACAGAAACATTATATAGCAAAGTAACCTGTTAGACAACGCATTCGTTATCTTCATTTCACGAAGCAATTACACAAACCTTTAAGAAAAATGTTTCAGGTCTGAATGACTAAGAATGGATTCTTCACATTTAGAAAACGTACCACCATGATAGCAACTAAGGGAATACGAACTAATACATGAGAAAACACTTTAACCTATGAAATCAGTTTATCACAGTGTTATTTAAAACAGCAAAATCCTAAAAAAACAAGCTTGATGTCTAAATTGGAGAATGATTAATATAAACCAACCTTACTGCAGAAAATGCCCAATGAATGAGTACGAAGACTTTCTTTAAAAAAACCTAAAAGTTGTCATGATTATAAGGAGTAACTAGGCTAAAACTCTAACCCTGTGACACTGAGCTTCAGTTTGGTCAGCTTCATTGGGTAGTAGGCCAGAAGCAAATCCCAGAGTAGCCCGAGGTGGGAAGTCAACAGGACACTCTCACTGCATTAATCTATTAGTACAGGCTGAAAATAACCTACCCTATCTACTACTCCTCCCATCTTCAGAACACTACCAGGAAGGTTTGCTATGTGACTAGCACAGAAAGAAGAAAAGTCCCTGAAATGTTCTAACCAAAAGGAAGCTTTCACAAAAATTTACAACCTAAATTTACATTTCTTGGAAGTCTAAAGGAAAACCAAGCTATGAATTTAGGTTAAAATGATCCCAAATGTAGAGCCTTTAATGTTGCAGGCAAACAAATTCTCTCTGAAGAAACAAACTTCTTGATCCTGAGCCTCGAAGGACAATCGTAATTAATTCTCCAAGTAAAATGAATAACTCATCCCTACCCTCTCCCACAAAAAACCCAAAAAGTCAGAAATATCTAAGCAGAAAGAAAATTGCAAAAAATCTGAGATACTAAATTAAGCAGATGACAATTTAAATAGTATGTTTGAAAAAAGGCATACAAAAAAATACCTGTAGTACAGGAGACACTTTTTAAAAATGAATCAAAAAAAATTTCTAGAAATGAAAGCCATAATTGCTAAAATCTAAAATTACAGGACAGACTTAACAACAATTAAACCAAGTTGAAGAGTGCCATCAGTGAACTGAAAGTTAGGCCCTAAGAAATTCTTCAGAATGCAGCTCAGAAAGGAAAGTAAGTTTGATACACTGAGGACACAGTCACATGTCCTATTAAAGCTCCAGAAAGACAGAAGAGAAATAGTCACAAGGGGAAATATACGAAAGGATTTCTACAACCACTAAAAGTAACAATCCACTGACTCAAGAAGCTCAATGAGCTCCAATTAGAATAAAATCCTTAAATGAATACGTCATACTGAAACCACACCAAAGAAAATGGACATCAAAGAAAAGAAAAACCCCTAAAGAATAGCCAGGAAAAAAAAAAAAAAAAAAAAGAAAAGCAGCAGTTAGCTTGACAATTTCTTTCCTCCTCCTTCTTCTTTTTTTTTTTTTTTTTTTTTTTTGAGACAGAGTCTCGCTGTGTCTCCAGGCTGGAGTGCAGTGGCACAATCTTGGCTCACTGCAACCTCCTAGGTTCAAGCGATTCTCCTGCCTCAGCCTCGCGAGTAGCTGGGATTACAGACACGCACCACCATTCTCAGCTAATTTTTTGTATTTTAAATAGAGACGGGGTTTCACTATGTTGGCCAGGATGATCTCGATCTCCTGACCTCATGATCCGCCCAGCTCAGCCTCCCAAAGTGCTGGGATTACAGGTGTGAGCCACCACACCCACTGACAACTTTGTAAGAACAACAATGGAAACCAGAACATCATAAAATGGTATCTATAATATGCTGAAAGAAAAATATCTCTCAACCTAGAACTTTATACTCAGCAAAAATAACTCAAACTTGATAACAAAAGAAAGATATTGGCCAGGCACAGTAGCTCATGCCTGTATTTAATTCCAGAACTTTGTGAGGCTGAGGTGTGCGGATCACCAGAGGTTGGGAGTTCGAGATCAGCCTGACCAACATGGAGAAACCCTGCCTCTACTAAATATACAAAATTAGGTCCAGCATGGTGGCTCACACCTGTAATCCCAACAATTTGCAAGGCTGAGGTAGGCAGATCACCTGAGGTTAAGAGTCTGAGACCAGCCCAGCCAACGTAGTGAAACCCCATCTCCACTAAAAATAAAAATAATTAGCCAGGTGTGGTGGCATACGTCTGCAGTTCCAACTACTTGGGAGGCTGAGGCAGGAGAGTCACTTGAACCTGGGAGGTGGAGGTTGCAATGAGTCAAGATCGTGCCACTGCACTCCAGTCTGGGCAAAAAGAGCGAAACTCCGTCTCAAACAAAAGACAACTGGGGGCAAATAACTTCAAACATGTTCTCACAGACCTTTCGTAAAATGAAATACTAAAGAGTATCCTTTAGGCAGAATATAAGTGTTTTCAGAATGCATGTCTGAGTTACAAGAAGGAATGAAAAGCCTAAAATAGTTTAATTTAAATGAACATTGCTTGTACAAGACAATAACAAATCGCGCAATTAAAGTCAAATAATGTAAAAATATAACAATAACATCACAGGTTAGGAGGAGATAAAAGGAGTCCAAGTGTCCTAATATTCTTCTATTATGTAAGAAAATGTACAGTTATTAATTAACATTAGATTTTGGTAAAATGTGTAAAAGTTAAAAATTCTAGTTAAAAACAGAAACAGTGCTAAACTTCAAACCAGTAGTGGAAATACAGAATAATAAACATTCATTCAGCAAATATTGTTTGCATGGTTATTTTGCTTTCAGGTATTGGGAAACATCAGTAAACTAAATAGGCACCCTACTCCCTAAGTCCACCCTTGTGAAGTTTAATAGAGATAAAAACAGAACAAGCAATACACAGAATATACAGTATGTTAATTGTATAGCATGTAAGAAGGTGACAACTACTATGGAAAAAACAGGCTATGCAGTGACTCACACCTAGAATCCCTGTACTTGAGAGGCCAAGGTGGGAGGATCACTTGAGGCCAAGAGTTCAAGAGAAGCCTGAGAAACATAGTGAGACCACCCCCTGTACAAAAATTTTAAAAATTAGCCAGACGTGGTGGTGCATGCCTGTACTCTCAGCTATTCATAAGGCTGAGGTGGAAGGATTGCTTGAGCCCAAGAGTTCAGGCTGCAGTGAGGCATGATTGCACCACTGCACTCCAGCCTGGGTAACAGAGTGAGAGAGACCTGTTGAAAGAAAGAAAAGAGAGGGGAAAAAAAAGAAACAAAAGAAAAGGAAAGAAAGAAAGAACAGAAAGAATCAGGAGAGTTCTGAGGAAGAGCTGCTCAAGACTGGTCAAAGAAGGCAGATGAGAAAAATCTCTCTCAGTGTACCTGGGAGAAAAGCACTCCAGGCAGAAGAAATAACCAGTAGAAAGATCTGGAGGTTAGAACATACCTAATATGTTTGACAAACAATAGGGATATCAGTATTGAGGGGTAGAAGGATGATGTAGGGGAGCATGTAAAAAGAATTGTCAAAATGAAAAAAGATGGTACAGGGCCTGTAATCCAATGTAAAGATGGGGGCATCCACTCTGCAAGAAACAGAAACCTTTGGAGGGTAGTCAGCATTAGAGTAAAATGATTTGACTTAATTTATTTTCTAACTTACACAATAAAAGGCATATGTACATGTATATGTACTATATTATGCGTATCTATGTATGTACAATGTGATGAGATTTGATATACTGTCATGCACAACAGTCAATAATTAATCACATATACAATGGTGGTCCGTGTTATTATAATGGAACTGAAAAATTTCCATTGCCCAGTAATGTTATAGCCATTGTAACACTGTAGTGCAACATAGTACTCATATGTTTGTAGTGATGCTGGCATAAACAAACTCAATAATATAAAAGTACAGAAAATACAATTATGTACAATATATAATACTATACAATGTAGTACATAATAAAGAATTATGTTACTGGTTTATATACGTACTATACTACACTTTCTATGTTATTTTAGAGTGTACTCCTTTTTTTTTTTTTTTTTTAAACTTAACTGTGAAACAGCTTCAGGCAGGTCCTTCAGGCGGTAATCCACAAGAATGTATTGTCATTATAGGAGACAACAGCTTCATGCTTGTTACTGTCCCTGAAGACCTTCCAGTGGCACAAGACGTAGAAGTAGAAGCCAGTGATATTGACAATCCTGACCTTGCATAGGCATAGGCTAATGTTTGTGTATTAGTTATTAATAAAAAGTATAAAAGATAAAAAAAAAATACTTAATAGAAAAAAGTTTACAGAATAAGGATACGAAGGTTATTTTTGTACAGCTTGTACATAAAAAGTTTGTACACAATGTGCTTGTGTTTCAAGCTAAGTATTATTACAAAAGAGTCAAAAGTTAAAAATAAAAGTTTATAAAGTTAGAAAGTTACAGTAAGCTAAGGTTATTTTACGTATTTATTTTATTTTTTAAAAACTGAGTCTCACTCTGTCGCCCAGGCTTGAGTACAGTGGCACAATCTGGGCTCAATGCAGCCTCTGCCTCCTGGGTTCAAGCAATTCTCCTGCCTCAGCCTCCCCAGTAGCTGGGATTACAGGAGCCTGCCACCATGCGCAGCTAAATTTTGTATTTTTAGGACAGACAGGGTTTCACCATGTTGGTCAGACTGGTCTTGAACTCCTGATCTCAGGTGATCCTCCTGCCTCAGCCTCCCAAAGTGCTCGGATTACAGGCGTGAGCCACCATGCCCAGGCAAGCTAAGGCTAACTTATTATTAAAAAAAGAAAAATATTACTTCCAGTCCTGCAACCTCCACTCATGGGAAGTGCCCTATACAGGTGTACCATTTGTGTCTTTCACTCTGTATTTTACTGTACCTTTTCTATGTTTAGATACATAAATATTTACCATATGTTAACTTGCCTATAGTATTCATTACAGTAACATGCCTTACAGTCTAGGTGTGTAGTAGGCTATATCTATGTTTGTGTAGGTATACAACAAAACTGCCTAATGACACGTTTCTGAGAACCTATCCCTGTGGTTAAGCAATGCATGACTGTATATTTAAAGCATGTGAAATTATCATCACAGTCAAGATAACAAATATTCCCATCATTCCTGAAAATTTTCTCATGTCCCTCTGCAATCCATCTCTCTCCAAACCTTGTCCTCAGGCAACCACTGATCTTTCTCACACTATAGATTAGTTTGCATTTTATCGAAATATATACAAACAGAATTATACACTAGGTGTTCCTTTCTGTCTGGCTTCTCTCATTCAGCATAATCCCTTTGCCTTTATCACTACTTTATTCCTTTTTATTGCTGAATAGTATTTGAGTGCATGGAAGAATCATCATATTTTTATCTATCCACCTGTTTGTAGAATACTTCTGGATTTTGGCTATTATAAATAAAACTGCTATGAACATTTGTGTTTAATTAGTTAACACTTACCATTAAGTCACATTTTCATGTATTTATTTATACATGTTTTAGAGATGAGGTCTGCCTGTGTTGCCTGAAATGGAGTACAGCAGCTACTCACAGGCTTGATTAGAGTACACTCCAGCCTGGGCTCAAACACATCCTCCTGCCTCAGCCTCCCAAGTAACAGCGACTACAGGTGTGCTGGCCACTGTGCCCAGCAACATTTTTAAATTCACAAATGACCAGGCTAGGTAGGAGCTAGAGGTTTTGCCAACTTAGAGTGATGTTTGCCTTTTTGGTTTTCTTGATGGTATCTTTCAAATGGAGCACTACAATTATGAGGTACACTAGGTAAATTATTTCCTTTTATGGTTTGTGCTTTCTGTGTTCTAATAAACTCTGCATATCCCCAGGTTACAAAGATTTTTCTCCTATGTCTTCTTCTGGAAATTTTACAGGTATAAGTTTATTTGTTTTTAAGAGACAGGGTCTTACTATGTTGCCCAGGCTGGAGTACACTGGCTATTCACAGGCACAATACCACTACTGAACTACATGGGAGTTTTGACCTCCTCTGTTTCTGACCTGGACCAATTCATCCCTCCTTAGGCAACCTTGTGGTCCTCCTCTCCTGGGAAGTCACCATATTGATGCTGAACTTAAGTGCAGACACCTGATTAGCACAGAGCACTACAGCCCAGAACTCCTGGGCTCAAGTAATCCTTCTACCTCAGCCTCCTGAATAGCTGGAACTATAGGTCCACATCACAACTTTTACATACAGAACTAAGATCTATTTTAAGTTAACTTGTCAGTATGCCACAGGATAATGGTCAATGCTTTTCATCACGAATACTAATATCCACTTGTACAAAACCCACTTGTTGAAAGATTTTCCCTTTCCCTAGTGGATTAGATTGGCAACTTTGTTGAAAATCAATTGACCACATATGTGGATCTACTTCTGGCCTCTCTTATTATGCTCCATTAATCTCTATAACTATCCTTCTGACATTACCATACTGGCTTGATTACTGCAGCTCCATATTAAGTCTTACAGCTTAAAAAGAAAAATGTTTTCAGCAGCTCTATTCTAAATACTTTCCTTTTCCATTCTTATATTAATTTTAGAAGTTTGGTCTATCGTACTAAAGCAAGAAAAAAAAAATAAAAGTCCCAGGGATTAGGCTGGGTGCAGTGGCTCACGTCTGTAATCCCAGCACTTTGGGAGGCCAAGCTGGGTGGATCACTTGAGGTGAGGCATTTGAAACCAGCCTGCCCAACATGGTGAAACTCTGTCTCTATAATAAATACAAAAAAATTGCTGGACACGGTGGCAGGTACCTGTAATCCCAGCTACTTGGGAGGCTTAGGCATGAGAATCACTTGAACCCAGGAGGTGGAGGTTGCAGTGAGCTGAAATTGTGCCACTGCACACCAGCCTGGGTGACAGAGCAAGACTCTGTCTTAAAAAATAAAAAAAGGCCCAAGGATTAGAAGAAAGGATATAAACTGACATTATTTGTAAATAATATAATTGTATATATTGAAATGCAAAAAGAATCCACAGGCAAATTACTAGAATTCATAAGTTTATTAAGGTTTCTGAGTTATGAAATCAAGAGAGAACAATGTTGTATTTCTATATTACCAATAGTTAGAAGACAAAATAATGATAGTTCAAACCTACATTGTGCTTATGCTAGGTATCATTTTAAACTCTTCAAGTTCATGAGCACATTCAATGTTCAAAACCCTACCAGTTAAGAACTGTTAAGCATTCCACATAGAAAGAAAGGGAAATGCAGAGCACTTAAGTAACTTGCCCAAGATTACACAGCTCATAAATAATAGGTCTGGAATCAGAATTCAAAAAGTATGGTTCTTAGCCACCATACTATGCCATGTAAAATAAAATTAAAAGAAGTGCTCAGGAATAAATGCAACAAAAAAAAGTGCAAATCTTTAAGGAGAAAAGTCACCCAATGTTACTGAAAGACATTAACGAACATCCAGGCCACAGTGGCTCACGCCTGTAATCCTAATGCTTTGGGAAGCAGAGGTGGGAGGACCACTTGAGACTAGGAGTTCTAGATCAATCTAGGTAACATAGTGAGACTCCATTTCTACAAAAAAAATTTTTTTAATTAGCAGAGCATGGTGATGTTTGTCTGTGATCCTGCCTACTTGGGAGGGTGAGGTGGGAGGATTGCCTGAGCCTAGAGGTCAAGGCTGCAGTGAACCATGATTTCATCACTGCGCTTCAGCCTAGGCAACAGAGGAAAACCCTGTATCAAAAAAAAAAAAAAAAAAAAAGTCCAAATGAATGGACAGATGTACGATGTTCAAAGACTGGAAGATTCTATTGTAATGATGTCAATTATCTTCTAACTCATTTGTAAATTCAATCTAATCCCAATCAAAACCCTAATAGTTATGGCTGCTTTTTTTTTTTTTTTTTTTTTTTTTTTTTTTTTTAAAAAAAAAAAAAAAAAAAAAAAATA